>VCAZ01000149.1:247500-485000 GCA_005784505.1 Bagarius yarrelli
ACTTACTTCTATGGGCAACCCAGAATTCAATTCAATTCCGTTTTATTTGTATAGCGCTTTTTACAATGGTGATTGTCACAAAGCAGCTTTACACAATGTGAGATAAAATGAAACAGAAATCAGTTTGTCCCTGATGAGCAAGCCGGGGAATCACTGATCAACATAACATTCATGTTTTTGGGCTGTGGGAGGAAACCCACCGGAGTACCGGAGCATGTGAGCACAGGGAGAACATGCAAACTCCACACAGAAGGCACATCGAACCCAGGCCTGCTTGCTGTGAGGCAATGCTAACCACTAAGCCATCGTGCTGCCGTTAACTCACCTTCAAGGTGTAAATGTGACTGCAGGAAGTCTGGAGTAAATCTTTATTCATGGCTTGTGGGAGTATTCTACTAAATATTAATAAAGCTGTTTAAAACAAATCAATCTAATTTCATCAGTAACGGTCTTAATGCACTACAAACAAACAAGAATTAGCTTAGCGAGTTAGCACAGCAAGTTAGCACAGCTAGCGTAAACATCAGGCATAAATTCTCTGGAAATGTCTTAAAACTGTTAAAATAAGTCTTGTTTAATTATGTATAATGTAGAGAAAATTAAGATTTTTAGTGATTAAAAATTTGATTGTCAGATACATTTTTCAGTTCCTTAAAATATACAGTATTTTAAAGGATGTGGGATAAATGCAATCCATGATAAGTAGCATAATAAATGAGAAAAGAACAAGACGAAGTTGTGCACACAGTAATTCATACATGTGTTTATTTTCCAGTATTTTTATATATTTATAATAATGAAGCTTGAGTTTAGAAAGTTGTCATGTTCTTCTGTAGCTGAAATAAAACAGTTCTTTTTCTTGTCCTTTTGTCTCTGTCCTGGTCTTTAATGCATTCTTTTCAACGTCTCCATATCAGTTTCAGTTATTATTGAATCAGCTCAAGTTTGCTAATGTAAACAGACTCAATATGCTTGTGCACAAATTACCCAAAATCCACTGCAGCCGTTTGACTGTCAGCTTCAGACAAATAAAACACATTTAAGATGATGATATTCCAGTTCATAAGTGTGTTGGTGTGAGCTAGAGTGAGTTCCAATTTCTTTATGCTGCTTTGCTAGCTGATTTGCACATCAGCTAGTTAGCAAAGGTGGTACACTGTAGCAGGAACAGTGTTCAGGTACACTTTCGCTGAGAAAACTCGAAAATAGCTCTAGGTTACAAACATTACAGGGTGGACCAACATGGTCCTTTCTGACACCATCACAACTACTCTTTCATTGGCTAAAATTAGTCACATGGGCTCTTTCTACATTTACCAAAAAGCAGAAATGGTTGTTAGGATACAGCAGCACATATGTAGGGCGTGTAATTAAACCGAATTCAGTTCGATGCACGCAAAACCCATTGCTCAGTGCTGAAACTGCTACTTACTTCTGGTGTAATGATGATGTCAGGAAGGACGGCAACGCCCACTGGCTGTTTTGACAAATGTGAATGAATAACTAAAAAACACGAATTTGTCAATCTGAATGCGTTTGTTAGATCCAGACAGTTCATTCCTTTTTCATTTGTAAGAGAGATTTAACACTGAACTTTGTATTCAGTTCATCATCATGAATGAAAAAGAGTTAAATAAGTTCTGCATGCAATAAATAATTAATAAATCACTACAGTGTACAGTATTAAATATTTACATCATTTGTACAGATAATTTATTTCATCCGCGCTCGAAAAAACACAGCAGCTAAATGACTGAAATAAATACACTATAAATAAACAACATTTTCCTTTTTCAATGTAACTTTAAAACCAAATCACTTCAGAATAAATTATAAACAACCTCTAGAATGGCTCTTCACTGTGATGGTGATGGGCCATTCTAGCTGATGACATCATTTCCTGTTCATTCAAAAGAACGCTGGGCTCTCCAGTCTATACATGCAAATCTAAAACTTCGGCAAGTCCCTGATAAAAGTGACAGAAACCAAATCCCCGCCCCCAAAATTTTGTGCTACAGCCTTCGCTTTGCTCACGAAGACATTACGAATAAATAAACACAACACTGAAGCAGAAGAACGGAACCGGTGTCCCTGATTTCAGAACCGGTTTGATATCTGATATGAATGAAAGTATGATAAAAGCTACAAGCACAATCCCTGCCCATTACCCTCATCTGTACCCAATCAGAAGGTTAACAGTTTTTTCACTCATTTAGTGGGACAGCAAAATAACCGAAAAAACTGGACTTCCAATCCTACTCTTAGTGCACCCTCACTATCTTCCCCTTCTTCCTCTTCCTGTTGTCCCCTCTACAATTTTCTGTCATTGTCCACCCTTTCCCTCTCCTGCCCTTCGTCCTTGCAGAGGCGGCTGGGATGGTCTCCAGCAGATCCCCGTGACCCCGAATTAGGGAATAAACGGGCATAGAAAATGAATAAATGTCCTCCCTTTCTGTTTTTTTCTTGACATTTTTCCCTAACTGTTCTTCCTTTTTTTTTGCGTCTTTTTTCCTCGTTTTATTCCTTTCTTCATCTAACCCTAGCCATCCTAAACCTTGCTGTCTGTACCGCATTGTCTTTCGTTTGCTGTCTTCCCCTTGTCATATAACCCTTGAATTCTTCACCCTAACTGTGATGTCTGTCTACTCTATCTTCCCTTTACTGTCTTTTCCTTGCTGTTTTCCCCTTGCCATCTTCCCCTGTATCAAATTTCAACATTATCTTAAAGGCTTTTAACTCCTGGAATCAGATTTAATAAAACAGACTCCAGTTTCGGTCAGTCTAGATGGACCACATCTTAACCCATCTATCTATTCTCAACAATGTTATGGTTTACATCAAACTCTGTATAGTGGACTGCATCTAGCACAGACTAGATGGACTTTCATTGTCTTTTTCAATATTTAAGACTATTGTTCCTATACCCTAGTTACATGGAGCTCCACTACCTAGTAAAAAACAAATACACGCGGTTGGAGATGCTGAAGTCAAGTAGACTGAATCCTCTGGCCTCCTACATAGTGGACTAGTAGACTCACAGCTAACCTTTTCTCCTGGACTAGATCTTCTATTGGCCATAGACTACATCTATCACTATCTAGTGGCCTACACCTTTTAGAAATCTGGGTCCAAACCGTTACTGATATGGCTTACAACCTAATCTCTTTACACATTTCAGTATCTTGCCACTATTAAGTCAACATGATGTCAGTGTAATCTCAGTATTCATGGCTTTACTTGACCTTACATCTATACCGCAATGGATAGCACAACCTCGTGGATTACACCTAGGGGACTACACCTTCCACAATCCTGTAACCATTTATGCTAATTCTCTAGGGGACTATATCTCTTCATATAGCCTAAATCTTCCCCAATCTAGTTAAAATCTTTTAGCATTTCCCTTACCAAACCATCATGAAATGGTTCAACCATAATCTCCTATTATGCAAGAATTAGGTTGATTTTAATATAAATTCTTACGCACTTTTATAACTGGTGGACTGGATCCATTACCTTCTACCTGATCAGATCTTCCACTATGTAGTGAACTACATGACTATTTTAAACAAATGTAGAGCACATTTTGCGATTTATTAAACTACATTTCCATTGGATTAGTGGACTATATTTTCATCAGTCTAGTCGACTAGGCCCCTCAGGTCTTTAGTCTATGGCCATTTAGGGCACTAGATCATCAAAAATATAGAGGATTCCTGCCTGCTACTGAGTCTGTGTCTCTCACCAACTAGTGTGTTTGTCCTGTAGGAGCCGTGCGCACTAGTGTAACATAGGTAAGGGAAAGTCAAGGGCACCCTGAAGCAGGATGGTGGTGACGAGAAGATGATAACGATGACAACATAGATCATTTTAAAAACAGCAGCTTTATACTATATGACTAGCGTTGTATGATTGTATGATTAGTGCTATAGGATGAGCAATATGTAGCATGATTAGCATTGTATAATTAGCATTACATTGTGCGGCTTGCAGGCGTAGCAGGGCCGCTCACAGGTAAAGGTAAGAAACCCAGTAGACGAGGTTGAACAGGCCGAAGGCAGTGGGAAAGAAGATGCGTGCGTATGAGTCGATCTTGGCAATGCGGATATGCAGGCGGCCGTGACGCCATGCCCCCGAGCGGCAATCCTCAAAGCAGCAGAAGAAGCTGGTGCAGTCTTTCCCGTCCAGACACTCGTAGCCGAACTCCTCATCACGCTCCTGCATGTGCGTAGCGTTGTTCATCTGAATAGCTGTCGCCGAGCGGGGACGTATGTCCACCGTAGGGTTCTGCTTTATTGGAGAGAAAAAGACAACAACATAAATACAGGAGCGTGCACACCTCCTAGATAAGTATTCACTCTAATATAGTTTACGCTAGTGCTGGGCAATGATTTTCAAAAATCTAATTAAAGATTGTTGTAGCTAATGTGCATAGTTTAACCGGCAGCACTGGCTAAAGAAACATATCAGCTATCACATATCAGAGAAAATGATGTAACAGTGTGGAAAAGTGTGTAAGGAAATAGTGAATTCCAGTGTCAAGTTAAACTGAAAGAGGTTGGCGGTGGTGGGAATTGGATGGTTCTGGGGGCTCACCTTTAAAGCTCAGATGCAGTGCATCATGGGTAAAGCTAGCTGTGTGCTGGTACTAGCTTCTAAGAGTGTTGCCTGAACAGAACCTTGATCTCCGTCTGCTCAGGAATGCGTTCTGCCCAGCACTAGTTCCCCTTAGGGGTACATACGGTCCCTTACAAATAAAGTTCCTAAGTTTTAGATTGAGTTGCAGTCCGAGTGCTTTGCTCAGGGGGAGTCGAGTCACGTGACTCCGTTCTCAAAGAGCAAGTGCAGGAAAGCAGTAGGAAAAAAGAGCAATAAACACGAGCTGCAGCTTTAACAGCCTGAAATCAAACGACACAGAGTGGGAAGGGCCAGGACATCGCTCCCTCTCTCTCTCTCTCTCTCTCTCTCTCTCTCTCTTGCTCTTTCTTTTCCATTATCTTTCCCTCTTTATAAATTTCTCACTCTTTATCCTTCTCTCTCTCTTCTCTATGTCCTAAAGGACGAAATTAAGTTTAAAGCTGTAAAACACAAATACATTTCTTCAAAAAACAAATTTGACTAGAGATTACAATTGTTGTTTTTTAATAATTAATTAGGATTCGTATTGTCAAAATAAAATCTTAAATCAAAATTATTAGAAATGTTTATTAAACTTAAAACTACATTATGGCGGCAAGTAGAAATATCGTTCGAATTTCTGTTTTTTATTACATTTCTAGGTGAAAACTAGCGTCTTCACTGATGACTGATGCACTCTGTTCTCTTCTTTACTTCTCTTTATACTTTTATATTTAAGAGTAGTTTTATTCATGCTTCATTTTATCCAGTGTCTTTTCCAGGTTTTTAAAGCTTTAATGACTTTTCACACACACACACACACACACACCTCTGCATACCCACACCTATATCCAGACACTTACTCCCATTACCCCCCCCCAACAACACACACTCACACACACACACACACACACACACAGACCCACACCCATACCCATACCCACATCCACCCAACCACCCACACACTCACACACACACACAGACCCACACCAATCCCCACACACACCCACACAACCACCCACCCACACCCACACACACACACACAGGCAGGTCAGTAGGCAAGGAAGAGGAAGCTGCAAAACAAATTATTTTAAAGAGCTCAAACAGGATTAAATTAAAGTTGCTGTGATTTTTAGCCGACGCAAGAGAGCAAGAGCAGTTATTAGCAGTAGCATGATGCTAATCGTGCTTGTGTGAAGAAACCTGACGAGTTAGCTTGAACAGAGAGAGTGTGCGCTTACCCGCACACACACACACACACACACATGCAAATCTCGCACACAAGCAAAAATACCTTTGAGGGAAAGAGCCGGAGAAGCTTTGGGTCCAAACAGGAAGAACAAAAAGAACAAGTCGAATTAACAAGAAAAGAGAGAGAAAAAAACAAACAAAAAGAAATTCGACAAAAACAACACATCAAAAAAGTGATGAATTAACAGTGAACTTACTATACATAGACATACATACACACACACCCACACACACACACACACACACATACAAATGCTAACGTTTAATATGCTTAAAAGACACACAGGAGGAGGAGCTAAGCGCTGATCTGATGTTTTACTCTAAAACTGTTGAAACAAAATGAAACATCCACAATATTTTAAATGTGTTCATTTACAATTACATTTTTCACATTTACAAAATATTAAGCTTGAAATTATTTCCACATTTGATGCTGTGAGTATTTTAGCCTAAAATTTTGTTTGTTATATCAGCCTTGACCCTGAGTGGGAGTTAGAGATATAAAGTGATTTCTGAAGATCCTTTAATGTTTTGAACAGTAAAATATTTTCGGTTAATTTTAGACGATCATGGACATTTCATTCTGCTCTTTTTAAATGTTATGCTAGGTAGCATAGAGCAGAACTTCATAAGAGGAATTTACGTACCGGGTTTTTCTTCTTTTTATCTTTGTTCTTGCTCGGTTTGCGGTTGCTCACGAAGTAGTGTAGTGTCCCGTACTCGATCAGTGCCGCGAACACAAAGATGAAGCACACAGACACGAAGAGGTCCATGGCTGTTACATACGACACTTTGGGCAGCGACTTCCTGGCGATGGTGCTGAGCGTTGTCATTGTGAGCACTGTGGTGATTCCTGCAGGGAAGAAGGTCGGAGTTCATTAACTCACTCTACTTAATCTAACTTACTGAGCATGGCACTAAGGACATTTACTGAACATCAACTGAACATCTACAGAACACCTTTAGAACATCTCTGTGACATCTACTGATTTTTAGAACATCTACTGAACATCTCCTGATCTCCAGAACATCTACAGAATATCTAGTGAACATCTTTGGAAACATCTACAAAACATCTCCGGAAACATCTACAGAACATCTCCGGAAACATCTCCTAATCTTCAGAACATCTACAGAACATCTCTGGAAACATCTGTTGATCTTCGGAACATCTTCTGAACATCTCTGGAACATCTACGAAACATCTAGCTAACATGTCTATAATATCTACTGAACATCCTCTAAACATCTTCTCTACATATATTAAACATCTCCAGAACACATTCTGAACATCTCTGGAACATCTACTGAACATTTTTGGGGTTTAGTTGCAGCTTGTGACTAGCTGTGCTATTATCCTCATCAGTTACTGAACACAACCAGAACTGCATTCTGAGGACAAGGACATAAACAAAGGTCCATGAACTCCTTATCTCCTCTCAGTATTGCTCTGGCTGATCTGCACCAGAGTTACGCACTGACTGAACCCCGCTGTACAGTATAATTACTGCCCCATTTTGGTATGCATGTGTGTGGCAGGGGAGCATTCACTTAGAAGAACCATCTGCTCCATCACTGAGAGGATGAAGAGCTCTGGGGCTCCAGATATCCTCTGACACTTTCTGCAGAAGAAGGAAGAGCTTTAATTAACAAGAAGCTTGACTAATGAATACGCAGTGCAGATGTTTGTGTTTCGGGTGGAAGGTCATATCAGTGTGAGAATTGAGAGCTTTGTTTAACAAACACACAACATCAATAATCTTAACCTTGGCTTCCAAACATCCTGCTCAAACAGTTTTCTGAGCAGAGCTGCAGTCTTACTGGCTGCAATAGCAGTGGGAAGTGACCTCTGTTCATTCCAGGGCCATCTAAAGAAAGGTTCCATTCAGTATCTTAAGACTCTTTTGATTTTCGGGGGCTTTAATACTGTAGTGTCTAGTGCAGAGGGCTGAAGATGAGGCTTTCACTATCACTCTTCTGGGCCTATTCCTGGTCTGGGTTTGATCCTGACTATGGGTCTGTTTATGGTCTGGGTCTAATCATGGCTAGGGATCTGTTTTTGGCCTGGGTCTTATCATAGCTATGGGTCTGTTTATGGTCTGGATCTGATCCTAGCTGTAGGTTTGTTTATGGTCTGGGTTTGATCTTGGTCTGGGTCTGATCTTGCATCTGGGTCTATTTATGGTGTAAGTCTGATCATAATCCAAGTCTGGGTCTGATCCTAGTTTAATATTTGATCCCTGCTTGAGTCTTATCCTGGTCTAGGAGACGCTACACACAGCTAGTTCTAGGAATAAATAATTTAATTAACAAAATACAGAAACATCTTGGTACCTAAGGATGTGCGAGCCGGAACAGCGTCCTTGTTGATCCAAAAGGAGACCCAAGAAAGGACAACAATTAGGGTGCAGGGGATGTAAGTCTGAATGGTGAAGTAGCCCATCCTTCTGCTCAGGTCGAAGAAGACAGTCAGTACTACGTATTCACCTACAAGTTTACAAACACAGGGTAATTATCTCAATATGTTGATTGATCAATTTTGCTGAAATACTTAATGAGACTAAAGCAGGTCAGCGGCCTGAAGACTCTAAATCTGCTCAGTGCTCTAGTGAAAAATTTGAGTTCCTGTTAACCAAGAATGTGAGAAGAACTTCTCAGCATTTATTGTTCACCTGAGGAAAGGAAAGAATGATACTTTTATCCGAAGAAACGGGGTTAGACACTAACTCTCAACTATGGCATCTACACTAGAACTTTCTATTCATTAAAGCAGAAATGGATTGTAATAAAGATGGAGAGAAAAGGAGTTTAAAAGTACCTACATAGATAGTACCAAATGCAGCTTTTGTGTCATTTCAGACTTTACACCCTTAAAAACACCTAAACAAAAATTATAATACTTAAACCAAGGTATTCACAAAATCACGACATATATCAGATGTAAACAATGCTGGCTCCACCCCAATTTATGACTTTGTGCAGGATTAGAAATCCATCCAGATGCCCCCCAGCAGGATGTTCCTCAATTCTCAAAGCAACTACATGAACATGATGCTCCTTTTTGCTGACTGAGCTTCATTGCACACAAAGGATCCTTCACATCACAAAGCGCTTCACCTCATTGAATTCACAGATGATCTGTTAGAGCTCAGGTGGAGGCGAGTCAGCGGAAGAGAAAGAGACCTGCTACCCTTAATATTGCTAATGGCTGCAGTGGAGATCCTCTGGAGGTATCCACCCACATAATTTTCCCAACACTCATTACATCCTGGCAGGAAGCGAGTCTCGGATGAATGAATATCGACATAAAAAACAGACTGTTAGGAGCTAGCCGTGTCTGACAGCAAGAGCTACAGGGGGAACCTGAGAAAAAAGCGGAATGTTCTTCAGTGTTAGGGGAGAAATCCAACCCACAGGCATCTGTTTACTTTGCAAAAACTTCACCATGTCTATAATTATTATTTTACTAGAACGTTTTAGTATTCAATGCAATGTGCTCCAGTAGACATTTCTGGAAAGGAGCTGTTGCTATGGAAATGATAGCATATCAGCATACGCATTAATATAAACCGGTGCTACTGTTGAAAATGCATCAACACCTGACAAACACCAATCAGAGAATTAAGCAGAATCTCTGTGGTGTAAAAGGTTATAAAGTGTAATCGAATCATGCGGAAGGAGTTTTCAGTGTGAGTGAGGTGGAGCTCTCAGATGTCTTCGGCAGGTGATCTCCAGGTAGCTGCTGGTGTCAGGTAGAATTCCCGTTGTAGATTGCTGATATCAGCAGTTTGCTTTTATAAATCAGGACGTCACCTTTGGAAAATGGAAAAGTGGCATGTTTTAATGTTCTGAAAGATAAAATGTCAGCATCTGCATCTCCACTGCCATCTTTGCCTGGCACTGAAATGAAGTATTGATCAGGAGTGTGTGCTGTTTCACAGACAGTGACTGAATGAAGGAGACAAGAAGTCTCTGAGCACAAACATCAAAGCTGCATTGTGGTGGTTTTTTTTTTAATGAGAAAGCAACCGGCACAACACCTCAAAGCCTGGAGATCTCATCTGTCAACCGGATTTCTCCTAATGGAACAAATGTAAGGCAGTGTTGAAAAAAATTAATAATACATCACAAAGCTTTCATCCTCACTGGCCCACGGCATGGCAGAGCACTCTGCTAGCTCTGCTTCTTTTATTTTCTTGTCCTTTGTTATTGTTATAAGTGTGGTTGAAGACTCTCCAGAGCACCAGCGTGTTGGAAATCCCTTCAGGTGTCAGTGTGTTGAATTCAGAAGAGCGCCCTGTAAAGAGTTTTTGCGGCATTTGAATTCGGCATCGAAGTGTTTCATGGAAAAGTTTAGTGGGAAATGAAGCGTCTACAATGGCGCCGGGGATCAGTCGAGAACTGGTTAACGCAGCTAACGAGGAGTGCTCTGGAGCAGTAACTGCATTAGTGGTCTGTTAAAAAAGTAATCAATTTAATTAAACAGTACTTTAAAACAAATCAGTGGAGCTCACAACAATTCTCTGAACATCCTCTCACTGTATTTTATTTTATTTACATAGCATCTATTTAGCATCCAAATCATCCTGCCTGAAGCTAATTCTCTTCTCTAATTCTCCTGCCAGCACTTATTTAGACATCACATAAAATTCCAACTGAATTACACAAAAAAACTCCAAAAAAAAAACAGGAAATAGGGATACAGATACAGATTCTGACAGGACTGAAGCATGTCTGAATAAACCTAAAAACTAGAAATAGAAGGAATTCCTGAAAACTAGGAATGCAGCAAACAAAATTAGACATCAAACATGTTTATAGTGCACAGTTAATCATTTGCATATGTTTTATCTGTAAAAGCTTATTCCCACTCCAAATCTCAGAAAAATTGGGTTTTGTTAATTTACTAAATTAATATTGTTTCCTAAATTAGTAGTGTGTATTAGCACAATCTTCAAGCTGTTTTAATAATTATTTAATTAATAAAGATGTAAGATTATGCAAATCAATTATGCAAACTTGAATTTAGCATTTTCATAATATATAGATTTTTTATTTTATGTTAATTTGTTTACATTTTTGTCTGTAGTCATCAAATATTTTTAAGCAGCTAAATTTTACTCTCACTTTCTCTGTACCAGTATTGTGATATATAAATATTGTGTACTTAGAGGAAGGGAATAAAAGAATAGAGAAAGAATAAAGATCAAAACACAAAAAACAAACAGAAACAAATACTCACAAAAACAAGCAAACAAATAATTAATTCAACTAAACTAATCATTTAATGAACTAAATCAATCAATCAATAAAAAATGTATAAATCAATGGCCTGGTTATTAAACCAGTCACTGTAGAATCAGACTGTAGAACGTTCTGTCATTTCTTTGGTTTATTTTTCATCCTGCTCTCTGTGCTAAAATGGCGGGTGTGAAGTGACGCCTCTGCAGTCGCAGTGAAGAGGCAGTAAGATATCGAGCACAGAATCCTAATCATCATCTAACATCCCCGTCTCTGCAGCACTGCGCTGGTGAAAATCTCCCCCGGAATAATCTCCTTCCCCGATAGAGTTATGGAATGTAATAATAACTCGTCTGCGTGGCTCGTTTATCATCCGGCGCTTTCCAACCCGTGGGAATCTCAGGGGCGAACCGGATTAAGCAAATAACACACCGCCGTGCCTCAACCACATTACACCCGTAAATAAGAATTTTCTCTCCAATTTGTGGCCAGGAGCAGGGGCTTGTGGGATGGTGCCGAGTGCTGAAACATCACTCCTAAAGCGGCGAGTCGCTCGCTGCTGTCGCGTTTTATCATTGCGCAACTCACCAAGCTAACCATATTACACTCGGAATTCTCCAGCTCGGATCACACTAACCGCTTTCACTGACTCTAAACTCCTTGAACTGATTTGTTAGTGATTTTACGCTTTAGCGGTTTGAAGGTAACTTGGTGCCTCCTGCTCTTCCTCTCTGATTAGCGTTGATACGTTTGTTCGTTCGATCCCAAAAGAAGCCAAAAAGAAAGATAATGGTTTTTTTATTGCTGCGCTGCTAAGTGTTTTATTGTAGCAGCTATAAAAACTACAGAACTCATTTATCTACAGCACAGAGAGTTTTAAAAACGCTTTAACGAAAATAAACGATCATCACTCAAAGGAACACAACTAACCCACAGCTAACCACTTTAACCCATCTAAAAGAAAAAAACTCTCCTGATTAAAAACTTTTGTACCTTTATCACCAGTCCACTGCAAACCTTGCAGCATTTAATCTATTAAACACCTCACAACTGGACCAAAAATATTCTGGAAAAAGTGGAAATTGGGGTTGTGATTGTGAAAAAATGTTCTCACTGGTTATTTGGAACGTGACATTCATTGAAGTTTCCCTCATTTCCTAAATTTCCATTGCTTATAAATTATTAACTTATAAATGCCCACTCGCAATTTCGATTAAACAGGGTAAGTGGTAGCGCAGCGGTTAAGGTATTCAACTGCTTATTGGAAAACCGGAGGCTGATTCCCACCACCAAGTTGCCCCTTTTGGGCCCCTGAGCAAAACCTCTTTAACTGCTCAGTTGTCTAAAAGAGATAAATATATTTCCAATGGACAAGTGCGTCTGACAAATGCGAATTTTGTCAAATTTCATTCATCACATAAGATTTTATCATGAACATGAAAGATTTATTTACTTCTTATACATAGATATGTATTAAAAAACTACCATTTTAATACTAATACTTATAGTTGAAACAATGGTGGAGGCAGTGCCGCATTGGGCAAATAACATAACCGGTGTTGCTGCTTAACCTTGACTATTGCAGCAAGCCTAGTGAAGATGGACAACCACTTGCTGTGTCCTGAACTGCAAGTCAATAAGACATGCAGGAGTCTTTTCTGATCAGGTGAGCCTAAAATTGCCCTTTTTTTAAACATGTGGTGGAAACCTAACCTTCAGAAAAACAGTGTCATCCTTAAGTGAGGTGGTGACAGCATTGTGTTCTGGAGCTGTGTTTTATTGGCATGGACCTTGTCAACCTGCTCAGGGCTAAAAGTAACATGGGTAGAGCCACAACCAGTACAATTCTGGAAGACAATCTGGAGAAAAACCCTTTGTCCAACATGACAATTTATAGTAAAATGGATCAGCACCAGAACAACTGAAGTGCTGGTCTGGCCCAGTGCAGGAGAAGACTGCAGAAAATCTAAACTTCATCTGGTCTGATGGGGCTCAAATGATCTGACCAGGCAGTATGAGCAGAACCATCAGGATCCAAATGTGCAAAGCTGAGATGGTGCCAGACTGTATTTTTAAAGCCAAATGTGGTTCTGCAAGAGGACCAGGAAAAAATTTTTCCCTAACCCTTCCAATATGAAAAACATCACAATAATCAAAATCCCAAATCAGTCCAGTTCAGTTCCATGGGGATGCATTATAATAGTAAGGGGTGAATACTCATTATCAGGCAATTGTGGGAATGTCCCACAATTGCCCCAGAAATCACTCACCCTATTCATAGTCCCAAACCTCCCTTTCTAACATCTGCAGCATCCAGCTGTGACTAAATCAAAAAACCTGTCCTGCCGCGTTCAGCAAGCAGAAGAAGGACAATGACGTCAAACGAAATGTGCCGTAACGAGGACTCGAAGGACATGCTGATTGTTTGGTTGCCATGGTGACCGCCTGCCTGAGAGAAACCAGAGTGAGTGGACGAAAGAGACTAATCTGAAATGACAGGATTAAAGAATCATACATTAGCTGAATAAGATTCAGAACCAGGATTAAGCTAATGAAACCAAACATCCGCATCCCTTAGAGCCTGGAGGGCAAAATTATTTACCCCGTTCACTTTTAGAGCTAGAATGGATGTAATATAAATACATGCAAATTAATCCAGAATCTTGAAGTACAGTAAAAACAATTAACACACTTTACCAAATCATTAACGAAAAGCTCTGTAAACGCAGGACTAATCATTCTCTTGAGTATAAAATCAAATATCTATAAAAATACCCCACAACATCATGAAGAACAAGTAGCGAATCGCTGTCTGGAACAAAGTTCTGGGAAAAGAATCAATCAGGGCTGAACATTCATGACCAAAAGTTACCAGGTAGGACAAGAAGAACTCTAAAGGAGCTCATAGGACCTAAGGAAAAATGACAAAGAAGCTAATCTAAAGAAGCCTAAAAAGAAATCTATAAGATTTCAAGCAGACGTCTAAAGTAACTGAAGGAGAACCCTGAAGGCGCTGAAGAGAAATAGATGGTTGTGTTTGACGCTGTAATCAACAGGTTACATTTCAATTATTCTCCTTTTCCATATGTGCCCAGTCTACTGTCCTGTAATTCCTCCAAACGTCTCAAAACATCTGTCTCCTTAACTGATGTTTCTTCCTGATCATACTGCTCAGCAAAAGAAATAAATTGCACTAGTGTGTGTGTGTACGTGTGTTTGTACGTGTGTTTTAGAGCAGATTCCATGGGCTTGTCCTCATTCTCTCTATTAGTGCGATGGTGTGAGGGAGCTTTCACTGCTAACAGAATTGGAAGATAGAAGAAATAGACAGAATGAGCTCTGAACTGATAACACACTGTGGCAAGAAGTCTACTGAGGGTTCTGAAGGTTTTGCCCAGGAGAAAAAAAAAGAACTACTTCCTCTCCATCAATACCTATTAAATGTAAAACCTCTCCTGAAGCATGATCTCACTCCATCAAGTATCCATCAGTCATTCTTTTCAAGGCTGTGTGCGTTATCATAATGGGCTGTGTGTGTGTGTGTGTGTGTGTGTTTTATGATATGGATAGAATGACCTGAGAAGGTGCTGACGACTGCTGAGATGTTCCTTAGTCCCACGAAGGAGAACTGATACAGTCTCCACGAGCGGATGTCTCCGACCTCCACAGAACTCCGCTTCCACCTATAAATGATCTCCTCCTTCGGGTAACCGTCTGCAAAAATCAGAAACACACACGCGAATTTCAAGATGTGCTTTTGTCTGTTTTTTGAAGATATTAGATCATTCGCCCCTTATTTCTGGTTGCTTAGCAACAGAGTTCTCGAGTAACATGTGGTCTTTTTTATCACAGACGAATCCCAGTAGTCGTTAGTCAGGTGTGTTAGTGCAGTTAACCCTGTCCTTTTTGCACTGTGGGCACGGGCACCTTAGTGCAACTGTCTTGAGTTCTCTGTGTGATCTTAAACACGAAGAGGTGTATGAGTTTATATATATTTATACAATACATCAGTGTTTATCGCTGTGTGTTAATGAGAAGTTTATTTGGTCTACATGATGGACAGTTCAAACCTCTCGGGGATTTACTGAGTCACCGGAATCTGAACAGAGATAAAGAAACGTTTTCTAGAAGAACTCAGAAAGCTTTCCATGGAGCTCACTTCCCTGGGTACACCATGCACAGCCAAGTAGTCTCTTTAGCATTAAAAAGGTCATTGCTAACCTGTTTTGAGTTATGAGAGACAAAGAGGGAGAAAGAAAGACAGACAGAGAACGAGAAGGATAGAGAGAAAGAGAGAGAGAGAGAGAAAGAGAGAGAGAGAGAGAAAGAGAGAAAGAGAGAGAGAGAGAAAGAGAGAGAGAGCTAAAGAGAGAGTTTTCTAGAACAGACTGAAGGGCTTAAAGGCATATGACAAGAGGATTAAGTGACATTTTCATCATTACCTTGCCTCAAAAAATGTGTAGACCAGACAGCAAAGAGGGAGAACAAGAGAGAGAAAGAAAGAGAAACTAAAAAGAAAATTCAGACGCATTCTTATTAGCATCTCCTTTCAGGTTTTTGGCAGGGAAGGGAATAGCGGCAGAGAAAGCGTAATGAAAGAAAGGAACGTTTGAGGAATGGAGAAGCAGCATATGGCCTCACTTACAGCTCGAGAACTCCAGGGGACAGGAATGCTCATCCATGGGAAAGTTATTCAGTTTAAGCTGGCACTCGGCATCGATGGTCAACCTACAGACAGAAATAACTCGCACCATTACATCGCTAACACAGGCCAAGATTCAAGTACATTACACACACACATGCACACACCCAGACGCACATGCACATTTACAATCTGCAGCTTTGGATAGTTCTAATGTTGTGGGACACGAAAGTATCATTGATTTTGTATATCTTTTGCATGAAACTTTAATAAATGACTCATATAACTGTTTAAAAAGCAGACACATCTTCGTTTGCACCTAACGCGATTACCGTATTTAATCTAGTATAAATAGCCACATGAAGATACCAGATAATCTCCACTACGGAATTTAACCCACCTTAAACCTTTCACTCTTTTGCTTTTTCAATTAAATGTTGTACCTTAGCGTGTACAAGATGCGACCATCATTCCAGATCCGCAGCATGCGATTGGGTGTGGTGATCCAGTGAGCATCAGCTTTTTTGGAGTTCCTAAAGAAAGTGTCAGGGATCCAGATCTTCCCCACCATGTTGCTGTTGAGACGAAGAACCTTCATGGTGCTGTTAAATTTCAGGCGTCTGTCATACCAGGTCTGAGCAAAGAAGATGTCGATGGTGTATTCCTATGGGAGGAGGGGCAGTAAGGGGTGTCAGAGGCACATGAACACTTTTACAAAAGTGTTCTTTTTACACTTTGTAATTAAAGAGATTGCAGCTCCATTGCTGTTCCATTCCTGGTTTAAACCTTTTCCTGAACAGAGCTGCTACTTTATCAGGTGGTTAAGTTAACAGTATAGTATATTAACCCAGAATGCAATGGATGGCATGCGAGCCACAGAAGCAGAAAGTGGCATGAAGTAAAAGCAAAGCCAATCGAGGTATACAGCATGAACTTAGAGCATCATTACCCCCACATTAACATTCCTTAGGAAGTTCTGAGAGCCTGCGAATTCATTCCAGGAACATGGAACATGATGAGAGAGTGATTAGAAGAACTACTGGAGCAGAAGCTCTCCCCATCCAATCTCCGTATGAGAATGTTTAGGAGCAGTAAATCTTACTTGAGGATGAAGCTGCTCTTAAAGGAGAAACAAGCCTCATTTACCTTGCTGGAAATGACACACCAAATCATCTGAAAATGATTCAAGAAGCATGTACACTGATGTACAGAATTACCAGAAAGTGTTTCACATAAGCATTTACACTAATTCATAATTAACAGGAGTGTTTACGATAAATCAGTAATTCATCTAAAAATGGTTTACAGGAGCATTTACACTGATTCAGTTATTCATCTGAAAATGATTCATAAGAACGTTAACATTGATTCATACTAAATGGTTTACAGAAGCATTTACACTGATTGATTGATTTATTTGAAAGTGGTTCACAAAAATGTTAGCACTGATTTACTGATAAATCAAAAAGTGATTCACAGGATCGTTTACACTGAGGACTCATTAAGCCATTAGCTCTGGACCATGATGCCATGTTTTTACATCAAATTGAAGAAAACTAATGGCACCCTCCTAGAAAGAATTTACAGTTTTTGTGTGTCTGTGGAAGCCATTTTTGTTCTCAAATAAATTCTTTTTCAAAAACCCTGAGTAAAAATTCCAAGCCCAGCACTTTAGGTTCCTCATATCTTGAGCAGAAATCCAAGAATAATCTGGACTTTTTTAGCAGAACCCACCTAAAACCGACCCAAGCACGTCCTGGTAAGTGAACAGAAAACAGAGGGAGAGTGTTTAAAGGGTTTTGTCCAGTTATCAAGTCTGTGAAAGTGGCCATCTTGACTCCCTGAACCTGAAAATTAAATGTTTAACGGGGCAGTTAATGGGGTTGGGTTTTTAGCAGGACGTTTTGTAACTCAGCGATTCCCTCGAGCCGCTCGTTATCCCCGACTGAATATATTCATGTTTCTCTACTCAGAACCGCATTATGACTTTGAACTTATTAATCAGCCAGAAGCACACGGTCTAAAGAAAACACTATATTCATCTTAATGGTCTTTTATTTACTGATTTATTTTTAGTTTCTTTCTGCTTTGTGGAATATCTGACTCCTATGGTTTGCAGCACAATAAATAACAAGTGAATAAACAAAAAAAGATATTTTTATGCAAATTAAACAGTCCAGAAATCTAAAAAATCTCTTGAGATTAATTTCAGTCAACTCACTTGGTGATAAAGAAATCGAATTGATTTGATTTAGCATCAAAGTAGTAGTATTTAAGCAAACATTAAAATGTAGAGTTAAAAGTTTCAATTTGACCTATGATCACGGCCGACCTTTCATTTTTCCGCACACCATAAATCAAGCGCACCCATTATCTTTGAGTTTATTTGTTATTGCTACTGTTGCTTACATCGTACCAGTGTTTTTAACCTTTTATGCATCCTGCATCCCATTTACATAATATTTTGTTGTTTTTTGTTCGTGTTTATGTCTTGAGCCGGCTCTGTTTAAATTCTCTTTTAAGAATGTTACAAAATTGACAGTACTAGCATAACATGCTAACAGCACTAGCCCTTTGAAATTCCTAGAACATATTAGTTAGGGAAGTGGCGGCACAGTGGTTAAAGTGTTAGACTGATACCAGAAAGACCGGGGTTTGATTACCAAGCCACCACTGTGGGTCCCTGAGAAAGGCCCTTAATCCCAAATTTCTCAGTTGTATAAAAGAGCTAAATGTAAGTCGCTCTGGATAAGGGCGTCTGCCAAATACTGCAAATGTAAATCTTAGTAAGACTGGTTTTACTACAGTATTAACAATATTTTAAATAATAATGTTGTTTGAGGAATTTCCAAAAGAACCAATTTTAACCTTAAACTTAGCACAGACACTGAAAATATCACACAATAACTTCCTGTTTGCTTTGAGAGAGAGCTGATATCAGAGAAATGCTTTCCATCACCAAGCGATGGAAATATGATGCAATAAGACTATAAACAGCTATCTTTTATTTCAACAATAGAATTAATATTTCTTTTCTTCCTTAAAGTGCCGTTTAATCTAATTATAGCGACTGCTAACAGCCAGTGGCGTCTTTTCATGCTATTTATATCCAGTGTGTTGATTCCCGCTCGCAACCTCTGACATAAAAAGCAAGCCAAGACGATTATAAAAGTTGAGTCTGGGGGTGAGTCATTTGATAAAATTAAATCAAACTACAATAGACATCCAAAAATCATCCAGAATGTTCCGTGTACAGAGCAATAAGGAAACCTTAAACCCTCTGTGTGTTTGTGTTTATCGTCTCTGTACAGAGAGAAAGAGAGAAAGAAAAAGAAGGAGAGAGAGAGAGAGAGAGAGAGAGAGAGCTCTGAGGCTCATTAGGGTTTTACCAGCCAGTGCAGCACTAAAAACCACCGTCAGAACAAAACAACTGGTTACTGAGAGGAAGAAGGGTGAGTTCACTAAAAGGGGGATGGGCAACTTCCCTGCTCTCTAACTAATATTAAGATTACAGTGTAGGAAAAAAACACTTACCATGTTAATTGCATTTACAGGACCGATACTATTAACAAACATGTCCGTATGGATCACAGTGGGTTTAACTGGAAAAGAGAGAGAGAGCAAAACAGAGGAAAACAGAGAGACAGAGTGAGAGAGTGTGTTAAAAACCTTTACATTCAGACTGTACATGGTAAAGTGTGTCAGACAAAACTTTCTAAAGGCAGAGTGTTCCCTAAAGGACTGTGGGTCTTGCTGCACACACAGTAGACTGCAATTGCATAAATCTTGCATGAGGCACACATTTGACTTGAACCGGATTATACCGCAATCCATGCTCCTCTTCTTCATATGCTTCAGGCAGCAGGAGACGTTAAAAAAGGGAAGAGCCAAACATCAAACCCTGAGGCTCTCCTTAACTGTTTTAATTGAGCCTCTATAACACCAGCCGTATTGAGTTTTTTTTGTGCAGCAACTCCTTCAGCTTCTCCAGTGAGAGGATTATGACATCATGACACCAAGCTGTCAGACATGCTGAAGATATGAATAGCCGCCATGCTAACACATCCTTAACGTGTTGTGGTGGATGCTGTGGGAGTTACACTTTAGTCGTTTATAGCAAAGAGACTAAAAACAGAGCGTTGGTCAGCAGGCTGGGAGACTGACAGCATGGGGTTATAGACAGAAAATCTAAGAGTAATAACTGACAGGAGTGTGTTAACATCAGACAGACAGGGGGACAGACAGACAGCAGTGAAGACTAAGAGATATACAGACATAGAGGGAGACAAATAGTGACAGAGATACACAGATATTCAGACAGAAAAATAGACAGACAACTGTAAGGACAGACATACAGACAGGCAGGCAAGAAGAGATCCAGACATGCAGTATAATCGACAGACAGACAAACAAAGACTCGACAACACAGAGTGCTAAGCTAATGGTTAAGGCCATATTCGTTAGACATGGTAGAATCTTAAAATACTTATTGTATATTTGCTTTTGTGCAGAACTGGCTATTTAGTGAGTGTTAAAAGTGAAACAGGTGTGTGGTGCAGTAAAAACTTTTCAGATGTTCCTGCTAACCTGCTGAAGTCCCAAAAAGTAAAAGGAGAGAAGATTAGGTTAAAATATCTTACACAAAAAAAGGATGATGATGTTAAGGAAGTGCTCACCTCCTATATCTGGCCTCAGCTTGTTGTCATATCCATCTAGTAAACTGTTAAGGATGTGTGTGACGTCGCTCTCGTACACCTTCGGGGTCAACACCCAGGTTTTGTTTGTCACTTCATCATCATCACTTTCTGTTTGGAACGAACTGGAGATGAAAAAGAGAGAAAAAGAGTGTGTGTGACAGAAATAAAAAAACAATTATGAGGTGAAGGAAATTTTTTTTTAAAGCCAGCGTTCAGGAAGATGATAATAAACATGGCGATTTCTCACATAGATTTACAACAATTGGGGGTTAAGGGCCTTGCTCAGGGGTCCAGCAGTGGTGGCTTGGTGAAGCTGGAAATCAAACCCGGGTTGGCATGAGCCACCACTTTCCCATATTAAAGCAAGTCCAAAAAATTTCTAGATATATTTTGGAAATTAGGTGAGAAAACACTCTAATTTTCTAAAATTTTCATATTTTAATATTCTAATGAGCAGGCCTGACCAACTGAATGAATGCAGCTTAGATTTGAATTGCAATTTTAAACACAAAACAAAAATGTTCAGCTTATAATATTCACTTGTTCTTGGAAATTATTTTGTGAGAAAATAACAGTCCTGCCACAGATGCTCAATAGGATTTAGGTTTGAATGTTTAGGGTCATTGTCTTGCTGAATCTCCATCCCAATCTCAAGTCTTTTGCAGCCTCCAGCATTTTTTCTTCTAGGATTGCCCTGATGCTGTTTCACAGTGGGGATGGTGTGTTCAGGGTGATAAGCAGTGTTTCTTTTTCGCTACACATAGCGCTTTGCATTTAGGCCAAAAGGTTCAACTTTGGTCTCATCTGACCAGAGCACTTTCCTCCACATGTTTGCTGTGTCCCCTACATGTCTTGTGGCGAACTGCAAACGGGACTTCTTATGTCTTTCTTTTATCAATGACTTTCTTCCTGCCACTCTTTCATAAAGGCCAGATTTGTGAAATACATGCCTTGTAGTTGTCCTGTGGACAGATTCTCCCACCTGAGCTGTGGATTTCTGCAGCTCCTCCAGAGTGCTCTCCTTGCTCGGTCTGTCAGTTTAGGAGGACGACCATGTCTTGGTAGGTTTGCAATTGTGGCATCCTTTTTCCATTTTTGGATGATGAATTGAACAGTGCTCTTTGAGATGTTTAAATCTTGGGATATTTTTTATGACCTAAACCTGCTTTAAACCTCTCCACAGCTTTATTGCTGACCTGATGGTGAGTTCCTTGATCTTCATGATGCTGTTTGTTTACTAGTGTTCTCTAACAAACCACTGAGGCCTTCACAGAACAGGTGGGACCGTAGGGACCGATCGGCATGACTGAGTCGTAACCATGGAAGCTTCTGAATAAAAAGCTAATTTCTCTGCTTTCTTTAGGATAAATGATCACTTTAGTGCTAGAGAGTCACAACAGAATAGCTCATAGAGTCTCATCGAGCTTCTACCTGCACGACTTCTGGGAAAAGATCGTCATAGCATGACTTGGCGTCTACTTTAGCAGACTCCTGAGTAAGCCAAGGTTGTCTAAAGTCTATTAAGTTTTTTGGCCAGACTCCAAGTCTGAAGATAAAAAAAAAAAACCTTTTTGAATAAAACATCTCCAGCAGGAAGCATGAGTTGTGGTTGCAGAAAGATTCAGACATACTTTACATCCACTTGAATTTACAATAACACACTTATTATTGATTAGTGTTTACTTTAAGTTTACTCTACACAGACTACGCTCTACAGGTCTGCTCTCTTATTGGGGGAAGTGATTGGTAAGGTTTGATTCCCAAAACCACCATGCTGCCACTGCTGAGCCCCTGAGAAAGACCAAATGCCGTAAATGTTAAATAGCTACCTACCAAACCCCACATACAACACCAAAGGGACCTAAAGCTACAGTACCTACAGCACCTACAGGATGTACTTTACCTACAGTACCTACAGGACATACAGCAGTACAGTACCTACAAGATCTACAGCAACTACAGAACCTACAGGGCCTACATGATCTACAGAACCAACAGGAGCTACAGGACCTACAGGATCTACAGCACCTACATGACCTAGAAGACCTACAGCACCTACAGGACCTACATAACCTTAAGGATATACAGGACTTACAGCACCTACAGGACCTACAGCACATACAGTACCTAGAGGATCTACAGCACCTACATCACATACAGCACCTACAGGACCTTCAGAACCTACAGGATCTACAGCACCTACATCACATACAGGACCTGCAGCACCCACAGGGCCTAAAGCACCTACAAAACCTACAGCACATACAGGACCTACATCACTTACAGGACCTGCAGCACCTACAGAACCTACAGGACATACAGGATCTACAGTATCTACAGCACCTAAAGGACCTAAATTACCTACAGGACCTACAGCACGTACAGCCTCTACAGGAACTACAGCACCTACAGGTCCTACATTATTTACAGGATTTAAAGCACCTACAGGACCTACATTACCCACAGTAACTACTTCACTTATAGGACCTACATCACCTACAGGACCTACAGCACCTATAGGACCTACATGACTTATAGGGCCAACATTACTTACAGGACTAATATCAGTTACAGGATCTCAGAAGCAACTAATCTTTGATGATGATTCTGTCTCCTCTGCTCTTTTTTCTCCTTTTCTATAAAGGCACTGTTCACACTAATCCTCAATCATGTCACACTCAAGCTCCTGCTTTAGTTAGTTTTACCCTTTAATCCATATTAGCCAGGTTAGCCTGTTAGCATGTTGGCCTGCAGCTGTCCTGCAGCTGTTCTTTTGTGTTGGTCAGTGATGGAGGTGTGTATTGTGTGTTTTGTGTTATTGTTCCTTAGGTGTGTTTTCAGCCTGCTAGGATTCTTTAACTCCCACACATTCACAGCATTCCAGCTTCATTTCGCACAGGTTGCTCTCTCAGCATCACTTTGTTTCTGTGTAGTGGGCGTGTTGTGTTATTTGTCCTTTTGACTCCACAGCAGGTGCTGATAGCTGCACACAACATGCAACTAAATCAGTTGAATGTTTCAGCTCATATAAACCCAAACCCAACCATAGGCTCCACAGTTCGGTTCTTCGAAAACGAGAAAATGATAACTGTCATGTTAAAGACAAATAAAAACCCAAGCAAAATCTAGCAACAAAACATGTGGTTTGGTTTGGTGTAATTTTGTGATTTGACCCAATGACATCACATGACATGAAGTGACAGTGCTATAATACTTTTCCCACAGTTTTCCGTATTGTGTTGAGCAATTTGATGTCACATGACCATGTGGCCTTGAGTTTGTAACACTGTGCTATAAACAAAACAGCTTAGAGTTTGCAGAATAAAAGTCCCCGTGTGGTCAGTTCGCAGAATAAAAGCCCCCCTTATTTTAAATGATCATGTGCACATTGCTGATGATCAGACATCTTCATTTTAAAGCATACAGTCAGTTTTCTGTTAGCCTAAAAAAAAACAAGGTAAAGCCTTACAATCGTCTCACACTTACACTCGTCTGTCAGCACTCTCACAACTGGTTCACTCTCTATCCCACAATTCTAATCACATCCCTGAAGAATTTTAGTTTTTTTTCTATTCAGAAGCCTTTGACTAACACTTACATGCAGTCTGATTGCACTGTGTATGTGTGTGTGTGTGTGTGTGTGTGTTAGTATAAACGGAAACAGAAGTCCTGTCCTCAACACACCCAGGAGACGAAAGTGTTAGACAGGCTGTGATTCCCAGATCACATGCCCTCTAAACATGGCCTGTTAAACTCCGTTAAACAAGATTAGCTCAATCAGAGACAAACTGCTGAAGAACACCATGCTGAGCTCAGTGTCTAAGGTCACGTCAAGAGCTGACGGTATGGCTGAGAAACCCTCCAGATGTATATACATGCAATTAAAACACTTCTGATTGTGTTTGGATAAAAAATGGTTGCGAGAGAACACTTAATCAACGCTACAGTAGATGTGACTAAATTAAAGATCACAGTGAGATAAATCTGTATTAGTTTTAATCATTATCATCACATCATTAGAGCTTTTTCTACTGGAGGTTCTCCTTTGATGAATTAAAGGTCCTCCGTCACACTGAAGAAGCTTGCTGACCTGCGTGATGTTACAAAGCTTCCGAGGAATAAAAGTGTTCTCGGGGGTTCCACCCCTCAAGCCAGCCCGCAGCATGATATCAAGTTACCTGCAGTCTATAGAGCAGCAGAGCTTTAATCCCAGCCTCCATGCTGTAGATAAAATGAAACGCTGGGGTGTTGAGCCACACGTGGCGCTCTCGCTAACTCACAGGAGATTTTGATCTGAGCAGAAATGTCACACTGACCCGCTGAGTCCCTACAGACTAAACTTCTCCTACCTGCAGGTTCCTGCTGCTGTGCCCCAGTTCACACATAAACCCAGCACTGATGTTTACAACAACTTTTAGAAATGTAGTGCTGAGACCTTACAGCAGTTTTAAAGAACATTTTTATGGAAGGAAACAAAGTACACTTTATGTTTTTTTTAAAAGTTTGTGTCCCCAGATCATCTGACCAACATTTTTTTTTACATCCTATTCCCGGATTACATCTCCCTCTTCCTCAAATAATAATCTTTAGATTTCTGTGCAGGTTTTCTACTAGTTTGTGTCACATGACTATGAGAATTTGATCATTTGATCACAATAGTATTACTGAGATCAGACAGTAATGTTGTGTGAGGAGGTCTGGAGTGATGTTTAGTGAGGTTGAGTGAGAGTCAGGGTTCTGTGAAGAAAACTTAATTTCTTCTACTACAACCAGAACACAGCATGTCTTCATGGAGCTCTCAAAGAGTCTCTTTGTTCTGCTAGACACCTGAGACTTTAGCAGTTTAGAGAAAAAGAACCTACAATTCTGCAAATATATTTTGCAAATAACGTAGAGAAGGTCTGTGTGGATCCCTGCAGAGAAGCTTCTTTAAAGATGTGTGTGCTTAATGTCAGGAAAACAAAAGCTGGTCAGAGTTGGTTTTTAGGGGTCAGTATTTAATTTTAACGTTTTTGATTTGTCTTTTTTGAAACTTTCAAAGGCTCTGTGCACCTACCCATCAACAGAACCATGTTGAGAATATCACTGAATGAAACGTGTAATAACTGATTTATTATGATTTCCTCGGACTGGCTGATGATAAGAAGCAGGCTATAAACATCATTACTTTCTGGATTCATGATTTATTGATCAACATCATAAGGAAATGTAGCTGGTGAAGTGGTACCTCAGTGGTTATGGTCTTGGTCTGTTAATTTAAAGATTGTGGGTTTAATTCCCAGGACCAGCAAGCTACTAGCGGTGGGCCCTTGAGCAAGGCCTCAAGTGCTCAGATGAATAAAAATAAATAAATGTAAGTCGCTCTGGATTAGGGTCTTTGCCAAATGCCTCAAATATAAATGTACTGCAGCTGCAAAACCTTCAGCCTTCACACATCATCATCATCATCAGCAACAGCAACAGACAATCAGAATGGTATACAGATTTTATATATAATAAACTATTTTTTAGATTTATTAGATATTAATTCATTATTTAGATCCAATATATGCTATGAAATGATATGAAATTAGATTTGAAAGAGGATGGAACGTGCTGAGTTGAGAAGGAGACGGATTCTGAAGGTCTTTATCCTGGACAAATCCATCTTAATCTCTTAATGGTGTTAAAGAGAAAAGTGCTTAAGAGTTTGAGGAGAGCTTTGAGAAGTCAAACATGAACATTGCTGCTCTGCTGTTCTCCTGGCATCATTTTAAAAACCTAGCGATTATATAGGTTTTAAAGTTTAGAATTAAAGTTAAACCTACAAACTCTGTTTTCTCTGTATTCGGTTTATAATTCTGTACAGTTTCTGTGTTTTTTCTTAATAAACCCAGTCCTGTAATACCATCCTAAGCTCCAACCTGCCTTTTTAATTACATCAGTCTTTCTTTTACTCAGAGCTCTGATGTCATCAGTGTGCGCCATCTGTCTGAGTAATTTTGTGGGTTTTTTTGTCATTTTTATTTATTCTATTTTAATAACTAAGCCGTTTGTCTGTAGATATCTGGAATCTAGTAAATAAATGCATTCTTAAACATGCATAAATGCACACACAGGATGTGTGTGAAGGCATCCGTCTGCTGGAGTGAGACAAGGAGCAGGATCAGACTGTAGGAAGAAGGAAGTAGGAAGAAAAGATGAAAGGGTGGAGAAAAAGAAAAGAAATAGCTCCGTTTGTTATACTTGCTGTAGATGTAACAGCTGATAAAGGATGCAAAAGGAGCGTTTAATAAAAATAGATAAAGAGAAAGAGTGAGAAATAAGAGATGAGGAAAGAGACAGTGAGTGCGAGAGAGTGAGAGAAGGAGAGTGAGATGGAGTGATTAGAGGTGGAGTGATGTGATGCTGTCTAAGGCCCTGTTTTAATGCTGTTCTATCTGTATTTGAGTTTAAAATGTTAGTAACTAAAACTAGGACTCTCTCTCTCTCTTTATCCCTCTCTCTCTTTATCTCTCTCTCTTTTATACACACGCATACAAACAGAAACCTGTTCTTTGTTTTATTATGCAACACAGAGGCTTTAATTTCTCTATTTGTAGAAGCGAAGGTTTACTCATGCATGTGTGTCTCCAGCCGAGCCGAACTGACCGCAACATCACAGCATTATCACTCTATCACCACAACATAGTCACTTCATCACCACAGCCTCATCACTCCATCACCACAACATAGTCACTTCATCACCACAGCCTCATCACTCCATCACCACAGAATTATCAGTTCATCACCTCTGCATTATCACTCCATCACTACAGCATTCTCACTCCATCATCACATCATCACTGCATCACCACATCATCACAGCATCATCGCTCCTTAACTACAGCATCACTCCATCACCACAGCATCATTACTCCGTCACCACAGCATCATTATTCCATTATTATGCCATCATCATTTTCACACAATTACTTCATCATTGCAGCATCATCACTCCATCACCACAGAATTATCACTTTATCACCACTGCATTATCACTCTATCACTAAAACATTATCACTCCATCATCACAACATCATCATTCCATCATCACAGCATTATTACTCCATCATCAGAGCAACATCACTCCATCACCACTGCATTATTACTCCATTATCACATCATCATCACTTCATCACCACAGCATCATCACTGCAGAATCACAGCATCATTACTCCATTATCACAGTATCATCACAGCATTATCAATCCATCACCACAGGATCGTCACTATATCACCACAGCATCACCACTCCATCATCAAACCATCATCACAGCATCATCATGCTATTACTAAAGCATCATCACTTCTTCACCACAGCATCATTAGTCCGTCACCACAGCATCATCACTTCATTACTAAAGCATTATTACTACATCACCACAGCATTATTGCTCCATCATAACAGCATCATTACTCTATCACAAAAGAATCATTACTCCATCACCACAGCATCATCACTCCATTATTACTAAAGCATCATCACTTCATCACCACAGCATCATCACTTCATCACCACAGCACCATCACTCCATTATTACAGCATCTTCACTCCATCATCACAGCATTATCACTGCATCATTACAGCATCATCGCTCCATCACCACAGCATCATCCCTCCATCACCACAGCATCATCACTCCATTACTAAAGCATCATTACTCCATCACAACAGCATCGTTGCTTAATCACCACAGCATCATCCCTCCACCACCACAGCATCATCACTCCATTAGTAAAGCATCATCACTTCAACACCACAGCATCATCCCTCCACCACCACAGCATTATCACTCCATTACTAAAGCATCATCACTTCGTCACCAATGTATCATTACTACGTCACCACAGCATCATCCCTCCATTATAATAGCATCATCACTCCATTATCACAGCATTATCGCTCCATCACCACTGCATCATCACTCTATCAACATGGAGCATCAGAGAGTCATCACAGAAGTTTTACTATGAGCAGCACATCCTCATTACAGCATCACAATCATATGATAAGACCACCATTATGGTGCATCAAAGCATCATCACCCCATCATCACCATTACAGCATCATCACAGCATCATCACTGCACGCTGGCGTCGGCGCCATGTTGACAAGGTGAATCTGTAAAGGTGCACACGGTTTAAACCACAAAACAGATCACTATTATTCTGCTTTTCAGTGCTCGCGCGTGTGTTATGGAATGTGTTTAACGTCACATCCTCTGGTGTTCCATCAATCCGACTAAACCTTTACTATTAAAATAAGAATTCAGCTCGATTCTCAGCTTCCTGTCTTCATTTTATTCTAAGATCTTACCTGGAGATGAGCTGAGCGCAGAGGAAGAGCCTGAGGAAGAGCTCGGGGAGAAACATGGCAGAGAGACGCGGAAAAACCGTCCTCATCCTCATCATCAGCACCACATCACCACATCACCATCTGCACACACTACATACACACGGACGCGTTTTCTGCTCTTCCTCTTTCTCCTCTTCCTCCCTCAGTCTGTCTTCTGCTCACTGCCCCGCTGCTGTGAGAAACATCGTCGCGAGCCGACACCGAAAATGGCGGAAATGATGCGAGGAAACGCGACGCTCCCGGAGCACTCCAGTGTGTGTGTATATTACGTGTGTGTATGTGGATTGTGTGTGTGTGCGCGCGCGTGTGTGTATGTGAATTCAGACTTAATTGTAGTGAGAGCAGATGGATGGGGTAACGGATGTGCGCGCTCCCGGAGCTCAACGCGAGAAACGGGAAAAACGGAAAGGAGCGTGCGCGCAAACGTCAATCCCTTAGCTTACGTGCGCGCACACAGCCCTTTCCCCGTCCCTCTCTCTCGCCCTCTCTCTCTCTCTCTCTCTCTCTCTCTCTCTTTTTACGATTAATTTTAAGTACTTATTATTTTATTTTACTCTAATTAATTAAAGCAGGAGGATTTTACAAGAAAAAGGTTAAAACGCTGACAAAATTCAAGGTGTCACTGTAAAAACAACTGTAGAAGATTTGCTAATCATATAAACAAGAAAATAACATATAAATGAATAAATAAATAATACAAAATAAATAAATAGGCTATAATAACTGCATATCAAGCAGTGCAATTGGGATGTGCAGCGACTGCTTTCTGAGCATGCGCACTGGCGCGGCAGGTTTGGATTAAACTCAATGTCTCTGTCTGTCTGTCTGTGTGCTTGTTTGTGTGTGTGTGTGTGTGTGTGTGTCATCACTCAACACTATCTCAGGACTAAATACACAGTGACACTTAGGATATTGTTGATGGACTACAGAGACTTTAATTGGCTCTAGTTGGATTTACTGAGATTTACATTCCTCCATAAACACAAAAACTTAATAAAATATTCAATGTTACTATTGTGATGTAAATATTGCTGGTAGATATGAATTTGAAAAGTTAAACTAGGCAACACACACACAAACACACACACACAGAAGATCTCCATCAGCAGTATTACTGATGTAGGTGTGATTTATTGCATCACCCATGAAAGAGTGAGAAAAATCTCCCACACTAAGGATTTGTGTAATAAACAACAAAACACAGCCACTGACACACGCTGAGTGCCAGTGTGCCTCTGTCGCTTGTCTGTCTGTCTCTCTTTCTATATTTCTATCTGTCTGTCGCTATTTGTTTCTCTCTTTCACATTACCCCAGTGGAACAGCGCAACATCAGAGAAAAAATATTAAAAATATGTGTGTTTGTTAATGTGTGTAAGAATGAGAGTGTACATTGTGTGTGTGTTCGTGTATGTGTGTGAGTCTATACATTTGTGTGTATGCGTATGGGTGTGTGTATTACTTTTCATTGCATCACAGTTTAATGTGTGTGTGTGTGTATTTGTGTGTGTGCGCATAAGACAGGAGCCACATTACCGTAGTAATTAGTAAAGAATGGATTATTCAGACTTTAAAAAAATCTAAGTGTGCTGTAAGGTGTTTAAAAGCCTAATGTGTGTTGTGCGGGGCTGTCCACTGCACCAAGAGAGAGAGAGAGAGAGAGAGAGAGAGAGAGAGAGAGAGTGTGTGTGTGTGTGTGTGTGTGTGTGTGTGTGAGGGAGATTTATATGCTGTAGATGGATATTTTATGAGTAAACATTCAAAGAGAATTTATAATATAAAAGTTTCACAGTCAGAATAAATTCAAAGATCTCTTATAACAGTGACACACACAACCATTAATATGCACACTAACATACACACCATAATATAAAGCAGTTTATACATAAGAAAATACATCATCATCATCGTTATCATCATCGTCACTGTTATTGTAAACGTCATCATCAACATTATCATTATTATCATCTTCATCATCATTAACCTCATTATCACCATCATCATCGTCAGCATCATCTTCATCATCAGCAGCAGCATCATCACCATCTTCATTATCATCATCCTCGTCATCAATGTCAATGTCAATGTCATCATCATCAACATTATCATCCTTTTCATCATCTCTATTAACATCATCATCATAGTCTTCATCATCACCATCATCATCATCACCATCAACATTATCATCATCATCAAAAAAAATTAATCATCGTCATCGACATCATTGTCGATGTCTTCATCATCAACATTATCATCATCGTCTTCATCATAGCCATCATCATCATCATTATCAACATTATCATCATCATCATCATAAATTCATTATCATCATCATCGTCGTCATTGAAGTCATTGTCAATGTCAACATCATCAACACTATCATCCTATTCATCATCTTTATTAACATCATCATCATCGCCATCATCGCCATCATCACCATCAACATTCATAATCATCATTATCATTCACGTCATTGTCAATGTCATCATCAACATTATTATCCTCTTCATCATCTTTATCAACATCGTCATTGCCGTCTTCATCATTGCCATCATCATCACAATCCAAATTATTATCATCATCATCATCATCATCATCACCATCATCATAAATTTATCATCATCATCATCATCATCAATGTCATTGTCAATGTCATTATCATCAACATTATCAGAAGCTGCAAATGTAAATTATCATCCTTTTATCATCTTTATCAACATCATCATCTTCATCATCGCCATCATCATCATCACCATCAACATTATCATCATCATCATCAACATTATCATCATCATCATCATCATCAACATTATCATCATCATTATCAACATCAGCATAATCAAGAATTAAACATGAATAAATACATCTATAAATAAAGTCAACACTGATTAATTATTGATGATTAATTACGCCCATCAGATCAAACACCCTTTGACCAATCACAACCCAGAACTCCACTGTCCTAATAACTTCCTAAACTGAATTTTGAAACGATCTGGAGCTTAAGGTCAGAGAACTGATGAAAGATCCTGATGCTATATGTATATAACCCTGTAACATGCTGCTCTGAAACGCAAAGACTGCGGTGGTTGAGTCCATAGAAAAGGGGTAATTAGGGGAGGATTTTACACCCCACGGGGTAATTAGTGAAAATTAAAATCAAATGTTTGATGATCGTTACAATGTATTGGTGTTCAGTGAAAAACTGCTGAAACATCTCCAGCACATGAAACTGTCACACATTCCACCACTGGTGTTAATCTTTCTGATGATCTGTTCTGGTTCTGTGGCGTAACCATCCCAGACTAATTAACAGAAGCACAACAAAACCACAACAGAATCAGCTCGGACCAGTAAACAGAGCCATCAACAGAGCTATTCACAGAACCACCACGGATCCAGCCCAGATTCATCCACAGAACTACCACAAGACTATCACTGCACCAGCAATACCACCACTTCATATTAGAGTATGAGTTATTTTTGCCTTAACATGAGGTAAGACACGAACAAGGACATGAACAAGGACAAGATCACAATAAGGTGACAGAATTTAGCAAAAACGTGCAAGTGTCGGTTAGTGAGTTCCACTCCCCAACACACCACTCATTTCCTGCAGGTGTGATTTTAAAGATGCTTGATTCGCCAGTTGAGTGTGAAGAGTTTAAAAATGTAAATCCTTTCTCATTGGACTTTCAACACACACACACACACGTTTCTGTTGGTTAGATCATCCTGCTTTTTTTTTTTTTTCCATTTGTTCCTAGCCCTGGCACTGTAATTAATACAGTGACTTTCTTCTTATTTAAATATGCCCTTATATAGACACACAGACACACCTTTAAAAGCAGGAGTTAAAAAGAAGTGGTCACTTTTATGGATATATACGCTCCTTATATGGGTGGATTCTATGACTAGGTGACAAACATGAAATTAAAAGTCACACGCAACACGTCTCTCTCTCTCTCTCTCTCTCTCTCTCTCTCTCTCTCTCTCTCTCTCTCTCTCTCTCTCCTCTCTCTCTCTCTCTCTCTCTCTCTCTCTCTCTCTCTCTCTCTCTCTCTCTCTCTCTGTATGTCGTTTCTGCTGACGTTTCTGCACCAATCAGCCACTGCAACACCTCCCCCTGCTGGAGCTGCTGCATTCAGATCAGCTGATGAATAATGGAAAGGCAATCTCTCTCTCTCTCTCTCTCTCTCTCTCTCTCTCTCTCTCTCTCTCTCTCTCTCTCTCTCTCTCTCTCTCTCTCTCTCTCTCTATCTCTGTTTCTTGTTAGAATTCGTTTCAATCTTTGTGGTTAGTAGGGAACAGTGCCACTGCATCATAACCAACAATTGCTGGACAAAATAATTAATTATTTGCAGCAAAGAGAAAATGCAGTATGAAAATGTAAGAACTGTAAAGTATAATCAGGGGGTGTGGCAAGGGAGGAGCTGGAAGCATATGGGGGTGTGGCCAAAGCAGACCTAGAATTATGATCAAAGGCTGTGGCCATGGTGGAGCTAGAGGGATTATCAGGGGGAATGACTCTGAAGTAGCTGAAGGAATGATTAGGAAGTGTGGCTGTGGTGGAGCTGGAGGAATAATCAGGGGTGTGGCTAAGAAGTACCTGGAAGTACAATTAGAGGGTGTGGCTAGGGTAGAGTAAGGCAATTGCTCAGAAGTTTAAAAGAAATAAATGTAAGTCGCTCTGGATAAGAGTGTCTGCCATATGCTAAAAATGTAAATGTGAATGTAGATATAGGTAGGTTCAGAGGGTGTTGCTAGGGCGGAGCCAAAGGAATGATCAGAGGGTGTGGCTAGGGTGAAGCTGAGGGGGGCGTGGTGATGGTGGATCTGAAGATATGATCAGGGGTGTGGCTAGGGTTGAGATGGTGGTATGATTAGGGGGTTTGTCTAAGGTGGAGCTGCAGATATGATACGGGGTGTGGCTAGGGTGGAGCTGAAGATATGACAAGGGGTGCGTCTAGGGTTAAGATGGTGGTATGATTAAGGGGGTGTGGCTAGGGTGGAGCTAAAGATATAATCAGGAGGTGTGGCTAGGGTGAAGCTGAAGGTAGGATCCAGGGGTGTGGCTAGGGTTGAGCTGAAGATATGATCAGGAGGTGTGGCTAGGGTGAAGCCGGAGGTAGGATCAGGGGGTGTGGCTAGGGTGAAATTGGAGGTGGGTTCGGGGTTAAGGTCAGGGTGTGGCTGTGGCTGTGGCTGTGGTAGAATTGCAGTATGGCTGGGGTAACCTGTGTGTTGGTGTAAATCATTAGTAAGTTTGTGTTTAAAATTTGTTTATTTTATGTAGAGTATAATGTAGTAATATATACTCTGCCCTACTTTACCACTTTTTGTTTTAAAAGCACCCCCGCAGAAAAAGACACACTGTGTCAGGTTACAGTGTTTACTCAAGTGTATCATGACTCAGGAAAGGTTCCAGCTAAAGACAGAAATGTATCTGCTAGAGCTTATGTTAAATGTGTCAGTGTGTGTGTGTTTGTGTGTGTGTTTGTGTGTGTAGAACATTCTGCTTTTCTCTCTTTCCCTGAATCAAGCGTTCGTATTCTGCCAAGACACGCAAAATCAAACTCAAAAGGCATGAAAGGAATTCAATTTCAACCTGGTGATAAAGACTTACACGCTCCGATCAGCCGCTTCTCGTCTGCAGAACATCTTCGAAGCGTCACAGCAGATAAAACCATGGAAATCAACTCGGCCTGCGATGTTCTAACACTCTAGAAAAATGGGAAAAGAGCTTGAGGTGTGTTTCATTCAAATGATTAAATAAGAAAATGCCGCAGGACAGGTATCAGAGTCGAGTTTGTGTGGCTGAAAAATGTTTCAGGAAAGGGTTTGAAGGAGTGTGTGTGTCCCGAGGAACACTAAATCAATTGATATGTCATTGTTTCGTTCATGAGCAGATGGATGAAATGATATTAAAATGGCCTTGACTTGATTTTACTTCACTCAGACAGACGAAGAGACTGGTGTTAATGTATTGAGTGATGGTTTAATGTCATAACTGCTGGTGGCTGGAGGTCCTGGAGTGCTCACCTAAACGTGAAATAACATTAGTGAGAAACTTCTTCCGCCTCACCACGTGCAAACATCATCTACTGTATCACCTAAAAGCTTGTGTCTAAAGATGCCCATCTGGACCAGGATCAGGCTCTCCTCTCTTAAATTACTGCGGTAGAAAGGGGTGCCAATATTTTGTATAATAAGACAGATGTGCTATTCACATTCTCACTCTAGCTGAAGGCCATATAAAAAAAATAAGGTTCTTGTTGAAAATGTTTTTCTGATGTCCACAAAATTGCCTAGATTTAGTTTTTGTTGAGGTTTAACTGCTATATCCTACATTATTACGGTCTGGGGCAGCACTACAGATAGCAATTCCCCTTTAGTTGAAAGACCCCACATCTGATTTGTAACAAGTATTAACAGGTGTTAATGTGGCAGAATCATTAGCCAATCATATTTTGACATAGAGTGACACCCTGCTCTCTGGTGCTAGCGTCACATCCGGTGCTCAGTCCTTAGTGTTTGTCGGAAATTTCTGAGGTATGAAAGTGAAATTCAATGAAAGGTTCATGGTGGCTACAGTCGCTGGGAGCACTACACCAGATCTTCTCTGTTTGGGGCAGTGGTGGCTCGGTTAGGGGCAGTGGTGGCTTAAATGGTTACAGTGCTGCGTTGTTAATTGAAATAACCAGGGAGACCAAGATCAAGAGCAAGAACAAGACCCTTAATCCTTTCTGCTCCAGGAACACTGTATCAGAGCTGGTCCTCAACCTTCTGAGATAGGATATGCGAAGAAATGAATTTCACTGTGCTGTAGAGTATATGTGACAAAATAAAGAGATTTACATTGCTGCAGAAAGACTGAAAGCTGTTTTGTTGGCTGTGTTTACTTTTCAATATGAAATATATAAAGGGACATGGAATGATTCTGCCTTTGACAGTCTCAACAGCTTACATTTACATTTACAGCATTTAGCAGACGCTCTTATCCAGAGTGACTTACATTTATCTCAGTTATACAGCTGAGCAATTGGGGGTTGGGGGTCTTGCTCGGGGGCCCAGCGGTGGTGGCTTGGTGGAGCTGGTAATCGAACCCACAATCTTCGGGTTGGTAGTCCAACACCTTAACCATGAGCCACCACTTCCCCCCTTCCACAGCTTCACCAAGACAGCTCTTAAACACCAGGGCTTCGAGCAGCATATAATGTCGGTCGAGCGTTATATTTATATAGCCGCATTAGCTGCAACAAATATGTAAGATGTGGTTTACAGTTGCCTACAGAAGGCCCTGACTGGCAGCCCACGGTACACCACTCATCATGCTGTTTATCAGCTCCGGTGTTATACTACAATTTATATAAGGCAGAAAGTGATTTAGAGAAGCATTTCCTTTAGTTAAATAATTATATTCTACTCACTCTTCATCATTACCAATCCAAACTTTCCCAAATCGTAGGCTTTTGGTATTAACTTTTTTTTTTAACAATATTGAAGCTTTGAACACCAATGCACTTAAAATGAGGGAAGTCAGTCTCTATATAGAATCAATGTGATTCCCTGTTCCAAACACTGATTTCCTTAACGGTCTAGTGTGTAAAGTGAATTTTTGTTACTTTTCGTCGAACAATGATTCACTGACTTGCTGATTGACTCACTGACTTAAATGAGTTGTTTATGCTACGTTACATCTGAGTGTGTTTGGGATTTAATTGTGAATGACAGGTGATGTGATGTTAATGTCTATTACAAGAGTGTCACCAGCCATCACCCAATCCAATAGCCACTCTGTCACACGATGAGCACCGGTTCACAATCCTTTTATTCACTCTACACACACTCTTCCGTACTTAAGAAGCACTTTGGTCACCAATCGGCGTCTGGTCTCGTACACTCTGTCTGGATCTTATGTAACAAGGATGTACTTTAACCTGTTTAATATAATCAGAACAGAAAGACTTTGGGGGAGACGGGATGTAAAAACTCGCCATGTAAATTAAAATTCAGGGTTTTTGCTTCGTGTCAATCAGATCAGAAGTAACTAATTACTTGAGTAGTTTTTCCATCGGATATTTTTTTCCTCCTACTTAAGTAACTATTTAGATTGTTACTTTTACTCTTAGTTGAGTACATTTTGCCGTAAGTACTTATACTTTTACTTTAGTACAGATTTTGGCTACTTTACCCACCTCTGGTGACTTTATTAAATTATTAATTTTACTAAACATGTAACGAGGAAACGTCAGTCTGGTTGACTTGATCAATCAGTAAATCTCAATCTTAACAAAATGATTCATTAAATGATTCAGGTTCAGCACATATTTAATTGCTCACATCTATTATTGATATAGTGTTTTTGAGGATCATGGAGACAGTTTTGTGTAGTTTACGTTCAGGGTTTGAATGAAAGGAGCGACTCAGTGACTGACTCTGAGTCATTGAAATGATTAGCTCTATACAGGAGGCATAGTGGCATGTGCTACCAATCTTATGACAAAAAGCAGTTTTGTATAAACTAGTGAAGATTTGTAAATGTTTGTATGTGGGTTATGTGTTGAGTTTTGTGAAGTTTTCGGGGACAGAAGGTGTTGGTGAAGAAGCTGGTAGAGGCTGCAAATCCCCTGAGATTAATTACTGAAAATTAGTGTGTGACTATGTGCTTTATTTATTTCATTCAGTGTTTGTCTGTTTACATGTTTGTTTGTGTAAGATATATAAATAAAGAATGAATAAGATTCGTTTTGGCTCTCGTCCACAGTCGGGAAACACTGCTGGCATTCTGACGCCACAAAGACACCCAGAAAACGGATTAATGATGTTATGTAAGTGTAGTTGCATAAGTGCACCTCGCAAAAACGTGTAGGTGTTATTGAAGGAAAAAAATATGGCACTGAGCTTAGAAAAGTACAGAGAGTTGTCTCAGATTTGGAAAGAAATATATATTTAACATGTAAACTGTAGGTTCTTGTTGTTGTTATTCAAGGCAATATGTCTTTAAAGAAGTTATCTTTAACATACAAAAAATGTTTGTTATGTTATGTAGGTAATTTTTTAATTAAGCAGTTCATTATTAGTCTTTTAAATTAGACAATTTAACGGAAATCGAGTCAATGCTCAGCATCCAAAATCTAAATGATTGCTAATCAATTGTTAATAAACTGTTTATTACCAAAATAGCAAATTGCATTTGTATAACGACTGTGTTTAATGATCAGAGTTGATTTCTGTCTCCTGTGATGTGAGTCATGTGGATGACGTGAACATTTTTCTCCAACACAATCACCAAACCTCCTACGTTCAAACCACTGATCCAGAAGAAGAGAAAGAAAAAAAACCTTGCATTCTTTCCTTCTCTGAACAAGGCTCAACCACACAAAAGAGAAAAGGTGAAAAATTCTCTTCTTTTCCTGCGGTTCAGAAGAATAATGATGACAGACAGGCCATCTGGAGCTCCAAGAACAAACCAGCAGAGACCAGGAATAATCCTACTGAGAGGGAAAGAGAGAGAGAGAGGGAGAGAGAGAGAGAGAGAGAGAGAGAGAGAGAGAGAGAGAGAGAGAGAGAGAGAGAGAGAGAGAGAGAGACTGAGAGGGTAAAATTGGTTCAGATCCCTGAAGGTTTAATGTCATCACAAGGAGTAGAAAAAAGTTAAAATAAAGATTTTTTGGAGTTGTTTTTTTTTTGGTTTGCCACAGTGGAAGGTCAGACATTATACATTTATTGTTTACATAAATATTCAATTCAAAACTTTCAGTTATTTAAACTTTAATGTTTTTAATTCCAATAAAAAAATTGAATTTAATTGATTTGAATTTGAATTGAATTGAATTGAATTGAATTGAATGGAATTGAATTGAACTGAATTAGATTGAATTGAATTGAATTGAATTGAATTGAATTGAATTGAATTGAATTGAATTGAATTGAATTGAATTGAATTGAATTGAATTGAATTGAATTGAATTGAACTGAACTGAATTGACTGATGAACTTGAATTGAATTGAATTGAATTGAATTGAATTGAATTGAATTGAATTGAATTGAATTGAATTGAATTGAATTGAATTGAATTGAACTGAACTGAATTAGATTTAATTGAATTGAATTGAATTGAATTGAATTGAATTGAATTGAATTGAATTGAATTGAATTGAATTGAATTGAATTTGAATTGAATTGAATTGAATTGAATTGAATTGAACTGAACTGAACTGAATTGAATTGAATTGAATTGAATTGAATTGAATTGAATTGAATTGAATTGAATGAACTGAATTGAATTGAATTGAACTGAATTGAATTGAATTGAATTGAATTGAATTGAATTGAATTTGAATTGAATTGAATTGAATTGGAATTGATGAATTGAACTGAATTGAATTGAATTGAATTGAATGGAATTGAATGGAATGAAATAGAAATAGAATGGAATAGAATAGAATAGAATAGAATAGAATAGAATAGAATAGAATAGAATAGAATTAAATGCGATGGGATAGAATGGGATAGGATGAAATAAGGATGGAGTTGATGAATGTCAGTTAATTCATATAAAGAGATGTCTGCTACACAGTTCAGATATTTCTATTAAACTTTGTTCTGCTTTCTGTGTGTTTACAACTTCAGACTTAATAATCCATCTACTGTTTTGAAAGCATTTAAAAATAAATGCATTATGAATTTCTGTTGATGTGTTAATGTAAACTATGGAAGTATATTGCGGAATATTATCAAAAGGAATTGTAAATTGTATATGCAACCGTGTTTTCTATATGTGGATGCCTATATTGTGACAGATTCAAATTAAAAAGACACCAAATGTATTAGACCAAATATAAACACATTCATTTTATGGTGGATATTTAGGGTATATAGCATCCTCCATCTCCATTATTTGATCTTATTAATGTTTTAAAATGCTTTATTCTAGATCTACATGCTTACTCAGCCAAACAATTACATCAGAATAGCATCAGTTTTATTTTCTGGAAAAAGATGTGGAATTCCAGTTACTATGCTGGAAAGCTAAAGTGTTTTAGTGAATCATTTCCTTTGACTCAGAGTCAAGTCTCTTGAATCTGCATGTTTTCTCAGGCAGTGTGTAATGTTTATGTTTAATATATATGTCACGTGATTGTTCTTTTTCTTTAACGCTATTAAATATATAACATTACACTTTATGATCTAATAAATCAACAGTGAATGGTACAGGAATGACTTTGACCGACTCGGCAAGTGACTTAATTTATATTAGTCTGCTGTCTGTGTTTTAAAATGATTTAATGTTATTAATATAACAATATTAAAAACAGAATCATTGCTTATGTCTTCGGAACAAACTGCACATGAAGTGGCTTGTACACATGCTAAAGAGAGAGAATGCAACCAATCCTAGGTGTCCAATGCTCAGAGCCAGCACTGAAGCAGAACTGAGCGGTAAAACAGAACGCTAACGAGAAAGCACTCATGACAGAATGTCGATCAGACCGATAAAGAGAAATGAAAGCCGTTTTAGAAGAAGGGATCAATAAAGCTGTTTTCAGTCTGACCCGAGCCGCTAGCCATTTAAACGACAACAAGGCGGCGGGACGAGGTGCTTGTTAACTCACAGACCGGCACCACACTTAGAGAGCTCGTTATTTCTGTCTGTGGTTCCTCATTAGAACATGGTTATGGCTCCCCACAGCCCACTTAAAAAAACTTTTCTTTGCAAATGACTAGAACCTGCTGGAGTGTCACTTACATGGCTAACAATACTAACATTCCAGACGCTTTCCCAGAAGAAGTGTAAGAACTGGAGGACGCTTTCGTAACAGTCCTGTAGAGACGACATGTAGCAAAAGACTTTGTTTCCCCAATCTGACAAATTAAATAGTTTCTGGGATCAAGTACCACCTTTTCTATAAACAGTTCATGTGTTTTAGGAAAACAAGTTATATATTACGAGTACAATGACAGCATTTTTTAGCAAATAAAATCGGGCTATACACGGAGCCCTGAGGGATTAATCCTAGATTTTTGTTATAAAATAAAAAGCAGAATAGCAGAGCATGAAACTCCACCCTGGACCTCTGGCATGAGTATGAGATAATCCACAGGAACATTACGTTCATATCATTAAATAATAAAAAATAGTGAGTATTTTAGTGGCTTCAGGTAAGTCATGGTGATGTGTGGTCTTCTTTTCTGCTCCTGTTGTTAATCTTGTTGTTGGTTTCTGCTGCTGTCCTGCGCCCCCAAGACCCTAGGGTATGTTTTCCTTCCTGCTTTTTGTTCTTCTGCTGATGATCTGGAGTAAAGTTCTGAGGGTCAGTACATCATCACTGCACAGCTTCATTGTTGCAAAATGAGAGGAAACCCCGCTGCCCTTTAAAGAAGGTTTTTATTAAAAGTACTGTACAGGGTCATGCTCGTTGTGTGAGTCTTCTTCTCTCCTCAGCCTGAATCCCACAGCAGTCTCTCTTTATTCTCTTTCCATAAGTTCAGCAGAGGTAAATCTCAGCTTGTCCTGTCACCATAGTAACCACAAATTTGGATGTGAAAAATGTCAAGTTCCAGCTTTAGCGCTATCCGATACACAGCACTCACGCTGGAGACCCCTAACAAGCATGTTATACACACACACACACCATACATCTGCTTTGACAAAAGGAAAGTAGTGGCTTAGTGGTTAAGGTGTTGGACTACTAACCGGAAGATTGTGGGTTTGATTCCCAGCACCACCAAGTTACTGCTGCTAACCCCCTATTACTCATTCATTCATTCAGTCCATCACAGCGCCACACTCACTCACTCCTATGGACAATTTAGAATCACCAATCCACACAACATACATGTTTTTGGACTGTGGGAGGAAACCGGAGTAACCGGAGTAAACCCACACAAGCACGGGGAGAACATGCAAACTTCACACAGAATAGTATGTATTATGAATAATGTATGTATCTTGTATGTAAGTAAATGTAATGATAACTTCTATTACAGAGAGCTTAATAAAAGAAGTGTATGTAAGAAGCTTGTAATTGTTGTTGTCTGGTGTTTTTTTTTGTGAAAGTGATATTTTTGTTATAATGAAGGTTAAAGTAGTGTTCATTATGAATCAAAGCCTCTTGCTGTCTCTCATCTTAGCCAGTCATCACAACATTGTAAAAAAAAACCTGGGTATGAAATCTGAAGCTGTTCTGATCTATAGTTTTCTCACGGCTAACTGTAGTTATTTATAGTCTGTTAACTGTCAACGGTTTTCATTACAAACTCCATGAAGCACAGTGTTTTAGCACAGGTCCATGCTAACCCTGTTAGCACCCAGGCTCACCACATTAGCACCGAGCTGTTTCCCCTGAGAGCAGTGGCAGGCTGCAGAGACGCTGACTATTAATAACAGAGCTGAGAAACAGCACAATGCTAATGCTAATCACTGATTAAACACACTCAGAGAGGGACACACACACACGTAAAATAAAAAAAGCTACGAAGCGCTCTGTTGTGTTGTTGTTTATGTGTTTTATTAGAAGACAGATGAAGTTGTACAGGAGCTGAAACGAGCCCAATGGTAAAGTTGAGTAAAACCATTCATAATCATCATCATCATTATTATTATCGTCACCATCATCATCATCATCATCATCACTACACCCATCATCAACATCATCAATATCAACATCAATATCACTATCATCATCATCACTGTCATCATCATCATCATCGTCATCATCACACATACATACACACCAGATCATGGATGCAGGCCAGTTAAAGCTATGTTCATCTGTATGTGTGCGTGTGTGTGTGTGTGTGTGTGTGTGTGTTTGTTAGCATGGTGAAATGTTTCTACCCTGTTTAAGATAATTGCACTCGTCTACACACGAGTTAAACACTAACACTTCTAACAGAAGATAAAGAATTGTGCTTAGAAACAGACAAAAATCGACAAACAATTAAATAAAATAATTAATGTGTAAACTTGACCAGCTGATGGGGTCAATTCGGCTCAGCTGAAATATGACTGATTTAATTTCAGTGTTTCAACCTTTGGTTTTTATTCGTTTACTGCTATCACTTTTCTTCCTTTATGTCAAGAGAGTTTTAATCTCGGGGTTCGTTTCTAATGCAGTTCTAATTTCTGTTGTCTCTCATTACCCGCAAAGCTGCGATTCCTTCATCTGTTTAAAATCATATTCAAACTCCTTCATATTGGAGAAACAGAAAACATGAAATTTGAAAAATTAAAAATTTTTATAGTATATAATAATAAATGCTGTATTAATTTAACGTTAATGCTTATTTATTAGTTTCATTTAGATTATAAAATCTCTGTCTTGATGACGATCTTGATGATTAGCTTTTTTATATCCTGCTAAACCAATATTTTTTTTATAATTTTCAACTTATGGGGTAACAGATAAACTAACCGCTTAGCTATGCGTTATAACATTGCAGCTATGTGATTAGGACATTTCCTAGCTGCTTGTTTTACTTTTATGGGAGTTAAATATAAACTACAGTCAATGTTGTGATTTGGTTCATCTGAACGCCGGTCATTTTGATATTTTGCATCACTTCCGGGTTTGAGTGACTTATTATATTGAGATTATTGAGATTTAATAATGAATTTATAATCATTCTAATTCTTTCCAGCAGTATAAGGAAGTCAAATTTCACGTTATAAATAGCTGCTGAAAAAATCGTGCAATTCTGTTTGTTACATGTTAATATACAGGTTTTAAACCAAAATGTCAGTTTCTTGTTTTTCTTCTATTACTTTAAGCCTCGATTTTAAATGTATTGCCATGTGACTGAAATAAATAAATAGATTAAATAAATACATTGAAAAAATGATACAATGTGCGGTAAACATTGACGCTAACCCTGAAACTGTACACAAAAAAAAAAAAAACTCATATGGAATAAATATATATATATATATACTGTATATTTCTATCTTCTTTAAATGGACTCTTAATTAAAATATCCACAGCTGATGGAGAATAATAATAGTAATAGAGTTCTTTATTTCCTGTACAATATTTTTTGCTCTATTAAGAGGAAAAAAGCTAATTAGCATGTTTCATAGCTATCCTTGCATAGCACAAAGCTCACTACGTGAATATGTAAATATGTAAATGATGCCTCTAATGTGCAAAATGCATAACAATTAATCAGTACAAACAAATTTTTTACCTTTGTAGAACAAGTCATGGACTATTTATATATGCAGTGTTTTATAATATAGACTCGTATGCTGTAGAATGTATATATTTATATCTATTTATATTTCTCTTTTTCCTTTTCATTCAGGCCACACCCCTCTGAGTCACATGATTCAAACTGTATAACGTATAGAGTCGATCGTTCTGTAGCGAGGGAGAAAGTGATGGGGTTCCTGTCTGTTTGCATATCCTACAAATCCCAGAGTGCATTTCAACTCTAGTCACATGACCCACTCAGACTCCCATCACTGTAAAAGAGAAAAGAGTTGAGGATGCAGAAAGGAGCGTGTCCCAAGAGCTGTAATGCCGCAAACAGAACTTAGAAGCGACATCGCGAGAAACGTGCGAATGTCCAGAAGGACGAGTGTTTGATCGTAAGAAAGCCCTTTACTCTTCTCATATTGCTACATCAACGTGATTTCTCAAAAACGTACAACACCGATCCACAGAGCGCTTAGTATCTGACATCATGCTACAAAATCCACAAATAAATAAATAGATAATCAGAGGAACATCTAGGCGACTGCTTCAGGTCAGGGTGCGGGACGCGGTTCCGGAGCAGTGCGATGCAGGAGGCAGTGGAGCTGGTGCTGTCTGAGATTTCTAAAGTTTACATCTAAACACACAACACACAGGATGACATGATTCTGGATTAAGAGTCTTTGTTGATCCTGAATCATTTCAATCAACCAATCATAACCTGATGTCATGCTGATGTCATGCCAACCGAATCTGCCATTTTTAAACTCTCTTTTTAAGTAAAATGAGTAAATACTAAAAAGCAGGTTATTGGCTGAAACTGGTAATTTATTGATTCTGAAATGTCTAACTGACACTGAAGATTCCTGGATTAACATTGGATCACAACAAGAGATTAGACAAACTATATTAAAATAATTTATGATAGTCCAGGAATGACATTAGACTGTATTGATTTTGATGATCCAAAATAAACATTAATGAACCTTAAAAAGTGAATCATAAAAAATCCTGTAAAATGCTCTGAAATGGTGAACCTGTGGAAACGCAATAAAGCAACATTTTTACTATAATACAGGGCTTATATTTATTTAATTAAATCACAGCCTTTTGAAATGGAACAATCACATACCATGGTTTTAGAACCATAAGTTGGGAAAAAAATCGATAAATTTACTTTTTATTCATGCACACATACCTAAGTACATCTTACTGCACACGCACATCTATTTTTGGTTATAAAGGTGAGAGAAATGTTCACACATTAACTAAACTGCACATACATGTTGTAGGCAATTGTTTAGTATAAAATGTAACATATGACAATATTACATTTTGGTTTACAAGGAAAGAAAATTTAAAAAAGGATTGAGGTGGTTTATGATTGGTTGATTAAAATGTTGTTCCAATATTAACAAAGGATGTTAACCCAGCATCACATCCTATTGACCTGGTGGTCACAAAATCACGACCTCCAGGGTTCACAGCGTAACTCAACGAGGGACAAGTTGATCAACGAAAAGGCGTCGCTTTATGTTACGTCCATTCACGTTTGGTTGAAAAGCAACAAACAGCAAAGCAACAGATTCCGGAATGTTCTACGAAACACGGAAACTGAAGAAAATAAACCCACAGAGCAGACGTTGTGTTCACACGAGCAAGAGACAAGTTGCATTTCCTGTGGGTGTGATCCTTCTCTTGTACGGCTAAACATTTGCGAATGCTTTTATGAAAGTCACAACTGCTCTTATTCTTTCTTATAGGCGTGGCCTATTTAGGCCCTTCTATATTTTCCAGATTTTAATGTTTATCTTAATATTTTACTGCTTTTACTGAAATATAATTGTTTTGACTTAATAAGGGTTGTCTGTTAACTGCAGGTGTGAATTATTGTTAAACTGTTTGCATCGTAAAAACCATGGCAATGGTATGGTAATTTGTGGGTGTGGCCTATTATCTAATAAACATCTGTAACTGATTAATAAAAAAAATTATGTCTGATTTTTACTCTTGAAAATCAGCTTTCTCATTATTTTGGTGTTAAACTGACAAGTGACAATGCGATGTCATAAAGTAGTTTCAAACTGTAAAACCTGTACTCTTTAACCCTATAATATCTGAAACTGCAACTTGTTTAAACCCGATGATGAAGTAAACAGCTGGATGTGACCCCAAGTAGCCACAGCCCTGCCCCACTTTTCTCCTATTGGCTCACACAAGCAAAACACTTGAACAACTAAAACAAATGTGCATCTTTCTGCTGAGGTCAAAAGAAAACCAGGTGAAAATTGCCTAAGTATTGGTACCATCTGTACAGGATAACATACCTGCTGATTCATCCCCCATCATTAGTGTTCAGGACATGTCCTTTTGAAATGTGCGTTATCGCCTTTGTCTCTTGCTCGTGTGGACGTTGGCTTTTATCTTTGCATTCTAGATTTAACACTCGTACAGCAGCTGAACATTGAACATTTTAAAGTTGAAGGTGATCAGTTGTGATATAATGAGGAAAAAATAAACTTTATCGATTTATTTATGCAACAGTGGAGCCTCGAACACCCTCAAAGCGTCGTCTTATAACACAAAGCTCGACTGGAGGATTGACATCTCTAAGTTTAGATTAAATATTTACATTAAAATGAAATCTGATGTAAAGCTAGGTGTCGGTAATGTCAGAACCGGATCCGTGTTTACGGCACGAGAGATACGACCAAGTGCGTGTGACTGAAACGCCTTTCATTTTATTGCTATTGCAATGTGGAAAAATTGATCTCAAATAGAAAAGGTGGACTAGGGGGAATGGAAGAGCACTCGTAGGTAGCATTGGGCATCATCACGGAAACAGAGAAAGTGCAGCTCATGCATGAGGGCGGGATAAGAAAATCAACGAGGTCCAGGATGTGTGAGTGTAGAGTTACATACAGTACACACACAGGAAACGAGGTGTGACGGCAGCGTCAGGTGGATTCGTCATGGCAACGCATTGAGTGCATGTTGTAGATTTCTGTCTTCTTTTTTTTTTTTTTTTTTTTTTTTTAAATCAGGAAGCGTATATTACACAGGAGGCAAAATGGAGACTAGCGACTGGAACAATATTTAATTCTACTTTTAAAGAAAGAGGCGAGAAAGAAAGAGCGAGCGAAGGGAGCAGTGTGAATTAGTGGGGTGTTAGTGCGTCTTGGATTTTGGGTTTCTTGTTGAGATAAGTGGCCCAGTAGACCAGGTTGAAGGTACCAAAGAGCAGAGGAAACGCTATTCTGGCAATCCGGTCGATTTTGCTCACGCTGTTGAAGGTTTTCTTCGCCTCAGCTGGTTTGGGTTTTGGCTCCTCTTTTGGCTCGGTTGGTGGAGGAGGCGCACTCTTGGCGATGGTCGCTAATCCCGGATCTCTGGCGATGTTGGGGGCGAATGTGGTTGCCGTGGCAGCGGTGTAGGTGTTGTTTTTCTTCAGGAGAGACTCCTTTTTCTTCTTTTGCTGTAATGTGAGGGAAAAAGCAGAAAGTAAATTTAGCTTAAAAGAAAACAAATACAGAGAGGTATCGATACAGATAAACTCGGGTTAGCATCACAAGAATTTTGATCCTAGTAAAATGAATTTAGGAACCAAAATTAGGAACTTTCAGCCCTGGAAATTTTAATACCAGGAACCTGAATGCAGCACCAGTTCCACTAATTATACAGGCTTTTACAATGCAGTGTCAGTATGGTCTGATTACCCCTTACAGTGCTAACTGTGACTAACTGACAGCGATTTAAGCAGCAGCTTTTGTCTCTATGGGAAAGATCTGTACATTTCATCTGGGAATAAATGCATAAATGAATAAATAAATAGCGGCACACCTTCTCGGGGACAACACTCTTGCCGTCCCAGGCGTAGCCCCTCTTGGTAAAGTAGTTGACAGTGGCGAACTCGATTAGGGCGGAGAAGACAAAGGCGTAACAGACGGCGATGAACCAATCCATGGCAGTGGCATAGGCCACTTTGGGCAGAGAGTTTCTGGCACTGATACTAAGGGTGGTCATGGTTAGGACTGTGGTCACGCCTGCAAACAGAAAGAAAAGCTTATTCATCTGCAGGTTTTTTCCAGATTGGATTTTTGGAGATGCTGGAAAAGGAATGAGTAAAATCTTATATCTGGAAATAAAACAATTTAAGTTTCTGCTGGTCTGAATAAAGTCCAGCTTCAGTTTTTTTCATCCAGCTTGATGTGAACTATCTGCAAGGAGAATTTAAGCTAAAACTTAACAAACAAACATCACATAGGATATTTCTTACATCCCAGACAACGTCTTGTAAAATCTTGGCTTTATTGTGTTATAAATAATTATTATAAATCTATATTTAAGAAGAGTATGATGTGTGACAGCTGGACGGTGTTGCATGTGCAAGAAAAAAATGAAAATCCCACTTCTTATTTTTGGGTCTTCAAATTTAGCGAATTTACCCCTGAGGAAGCCTAAACATAGCCTAACAAATCTAAACATATGACATCGGTCCTCAGGTCCAAACACTGTCTGCCAGTTATATCTAGGACTGATTTTAAACAACTGTTACAGGTATATAAATCACTCAATGACCTTTGCTTAATGAATATAAACCTATTAGATCACTTAGATCATTAGGATCAAGTCAGTTAGACATACCAACAGTTTACCATAAAGAAAAATCTGCGCTAAGCTATTCCGCAGCCTGCATTTGGAACCAGCTACCAGAAGAGATTAGATGTGCTAAATCAGTAGCCTTCCAGACTCAAAACACATCTGTTTAGTATTTATCTAATGAGCACTGTGCTACGTCCCAACTGACTAAAATCATCTTAATTTAAAAATCATTCTTAATGTTTTTATTTTTTTTTCAATCTTTGTTTTTATCTTACTTTCTTATGTAAAGCTTAGACTCACCACTGTGCATGAAATGTGCTACATACGGTAAATAAACTTGCCTTGCCTAAAATTCATTTATTCAAAAACTCCATTATAGATTTGCACCTAAATTTAAAGTCTGTAGACAAAGTAATTCTCGATAAGTAGTTATAATCCAGATGTTTTAAACCCTCCAGATGTTGAAAAATCTCTGAATGAATTCTGTTAGCCCCAATATAATGTTCTTTGATCATTTCCAGGAGAATAAACACAGGTTAAACCTGGCGTAGCCTCATTTATTCAGTGAACTCCTGCTAATTAGTGAGTCCCTTAAACTTCCTAATACCTGCTCATTAACCGAAACTGTGCTTAGAACGTGACTTTCTCTCGTACAAAGCACGCTTTTAAACCGATCAACAAGCACACAGCATTGTGGGAAATCCCCAAATGCACGTCTGCTGGAGGAAGAATTACATTTTTATCGAGATAACAAGCTGGAGGTGTGAAGCAGTCGAGTCCCGACTGAGCGCCCGGTGCTGGAATTCACACCTGTCAGACGTGTGTAAACGAGTATACAGACATTTCAGCTGGAGCTCGGACAGACGGGTTCTCGCTTCCATCCGTGAGCTCACCGCTTATCACACCGGCGTGACGGAAGGGGTTTGAGTATTTTGGGTTTGTGGTGTGAATGAGATGATACAGCGGCAAGACTCTTTACTTCTCACACACGTTCCTCAGGGCTGATTGGTCGATGTCACCATGACCACACATAGGTTTAGACTACGTACTTACATTTAAGTCATTTACACCGGTTGGGAGTTGTCTCATAGGGTGGCACCATCCATTGATAATTCATTAATTAATTGCTTAATTATTTAGTAAATAAACAAGGAGTAAGTGTTAAAATGCCAGAAATCTACACAGCACTGACTTTTACCCCACAGTGTAAAATGTTGTTAAAGGTTTCATCCAAATTCCAAAACAGGAAACTAAAATCTGAACTAAAATCAATCTTATGTTTTAGGTATAGTTCATTTTTTAAAAAGATTTAGTTGCTGTATTAAAACTTCTAATACTAATAATATAACACATAAATTAATAAAAGATTGTTTATAAAAGATTTTTAAACTAAACATTCAGCTCTGTATTTAGGACTAATAAAGAAAAAAAAAGAAAGAAGGTGTGGAAGGACATGGGGTCACAGCGCAGCAGCCGTGCGCGCACACACACACACACACACACGCACACACACACACTTCAGTGTGTGAGATCTGTGAGCTTTAGCGCTTTAACATTGATTTGAAACTCTTCAGTGTATCAGTCGATCTTCATCTCAGTAATCAATAAGAGGAAATAAAGCTCCCCCAGACTCTCAGGAGCTCCTGTTGGTGTAGAGGAACATACCAAGGAACCTACAGGCTTTTCCACACAGGTGAGTCACTGCACTTTATCTATTGTTTAAAAAGTGATTTGGATGAATCAGAAAAATCAAATAAAAATAGGAACAATTGAACTGAATAGTGTCAAATTGTGTGTGTGTAAGTATTGATGTGTGTGTTGATGTGTGTGTACGTAAATGTGAGGCTATGTGTGTGCACGCGTATGTGTATGACTATTTATATTAATGTGTGTATGTCTGTGTGTATGTGCGTGTGTTAAGGGTGTAGTAGGTGTTTGTGTGTGTGTTGGTAGGTGTGTGTAGTGTGTGTGTATATTAAAGTGTGTGCGTGTATATCGAAGCGTATGTGTATGTGTGTGTGTGTGTTTACCCACTCACCGAACACAGTCCTGGCAGGAACAGATTCTCTGTTCAGCCAGAATGAAACCTGGGACAGGATGACAGTCATGATGCAGGGCAAATACGTCTGAATGACAAAGTAGCCGATCTTTCTTTTCAAGTGGAAGTGCGTCAGCATGACAACATACTCGCCTGGGGACAGAGAGGTGAGACAGAGAGGTGAGACAGAAAGGTACGACAAATAGGTGAGACAGAGAGGTGTGGCAGAAAGGTAAGATGCAGAGGTGAGACAGAGAGGTGAGACAGAGAGGTGAGACAGAGGTAAGATACAGAGGTGAGACAAATGGACTGGAGGACTGAACCAGACTGTGTTTAGTTGACTGGTTTTTATTAGAATAATCTTCATCATCTGGAGCAGTTCAGGATCAATATTTATCTTAATATTAATATAACACCATAAAAACATAAATAAAAAAATAAAAACATTTAAAGGCTATAAGTCGGCGTCAGCGGTCGGCAGAGTAACAGGAAAATCTACAGTCTTTAGGAATCCGGAACACGGATAACTTCAGGTTAAATGTATAAATTCTCGATTTAATCCGTTCAGTTTTTTAATACTTGTTATTTAGAATTGCATTCTTTTTTGCATCATTGACAAAACACTACCAAAGATTGTAGAGAAATCATTTTTAAAATTCTCCTGACTTTCAAATCCTTCTGAGTGAAGATTTAACCAGTTTGCTAAGTGTTAGCATTTAGCTCTCTGTACTGTATCCGCTAGCTATGTTAGCAGCGCAGGATGATTTTCAGGGTTAAGGAGTGTGTTCTTTACGTTTGTGTATAAACTATCCGTCAGCGACGCCTGTGTTTTATTACAACAAGGATGCTAAGACACTTTAGCTGTTACAGCGGCAGATTAATAGAGCAAAGGGACACACACGAACTTGTATTAAAAAAGCTTTTCTGGCTTTGACAACACAATCAATATGCACTTATTTAACGACTATAAGGGATCGATCCTTTGCTACAGAAATGATAAATATTACATAGAAAGTGTGTGTGTGTGTGTGTGTGTGCAAATGCATAAGTGTGTATTTTATCAATGAGTACGATTCCACACACCGGTGCTTGACTGGACGACCCCCGAGTCCACCGTCTGCCCCATCAGATCGTACTGATTCAGGCGAGATCCATCTTCAGCAACCACCACCGACTGAGCTGCTCCTCTCGTCCACACGTACACCACCTCGGCCCGTGTGTATGCATCTGACACACACACACACACACACACACACATATAAAAAATCAATTAGAAACTTTATTTGGAATAAAGTCATGCAAGAGGAGGAAAAAGGGGCGGGTCTTACAACTGCCGAATTTCAGTGGACAGGCGTGAGCATCCATAGGGAAATCCTCCAAGTGCATTGGGCATTCCGCTCTCACTGTCAACCTGAGCAAGAGAGAGAGAGGGGGATAAGAGAGAGAATGAAATAGAGGGAAGAGAGAGAGAGAGAGGGAAAGGAGAGAAAAGGAAAGGGAAAGAGAACGGGAGAGAGAGAAAGAGAAAGAGATAGAGAGAGGACAAGAAAGAGGGGGGTTGGGGGTGCAGAATGTAAAACAGTCCAGGCCCTTGACTCACACACACAGCCTGGCAGGATGATGAAGCAGCGGACGCGGCCCCTCACTGTGTTTATCTGCCTTTTATGTTATTATTATTTTACAAATATAACATTTTATTTTGTGTCTTGTGTGTGTGTGTGTGTGTGTTTGTCGGACGTTACCTCATGGTGTACAGCAGCGTTCCTTCCTCTGTGATGCGCAGCAGTTTATTGGGCATGGTCATGTTGTGCGCTACAGATTTCTTGCCATTGTGAAAGAAGGTGTCAGGAGTCCAGATCTTACTGGCCATCAGGTTGTTGAGGCGCAGCACCGCCATCGGACCTTTAAACTTCAAACGCTCGTCTTTCCAGCTCTGTCTGAAGAACACGTCAATGGTGTACTCCTGAAACACACACACAGCAGATTTATATTAATGCTATGATACACTATCGTTTCCATGGCAACAGTTCCGTCACAGACACGAGTACAGAACGCACACGCTGGTCAATTATTGTTACTGTTATTGGTAGCCCCGCCCCCTTTTTCTGCTACATAATCGTAACATCACATTTTTAAGTACAGTTAAGACCATGAACACCTGCATGTGGTCACATGATCCCACCCTGCACTGATACATGAGTAGCTATAATGTGTTATAAGTGTGTTATAACACATTTGTAAACACATTTAAAAAGACTTCTTAAGCCTAATTAGTAATTATTGATGTATTTAGTCTTAAATAATAAAGTCATTGTACCATGTCGTGGTCGGAAACGGGGCCGATACTTGTCACAAAGATGTCGGTCTTCACCTCGGTCACACGCTCTGATTGTAAGAGAGATGGGCAAAAAAAGGAAGACAGAGAGAGACGGACAAAGAGAAAGACAGACAACAAGACAAAGAGAAAGAGAGAATAAAGAGTGACAGAAAGACAGATGGACATGAATAAAGACGGACAGCGAGACAGAGAAAGACATAAAAAAGAGAGACAGAGAAAGATGGACATAGATAAAGACAGGCAGCGGACAAAGAGAGAGACAAAAAAGAGAGAGACAGAGAGAGAAATGGACAACGGGAAAGACAGACAGCAAGACAAAGAGAGAGAGACAGAAAAAAGAGAGATGAGAAAAAGATAGACAAAGAGAAAGACAGGAAGTGAGACAAAAAAAGAAAAAGAGAGAAAAAAAGATAGACAAAGAAAAAGACAGACAGTGAGACAAAGAGAGAGATAGACAGAGAAAGAGATAGAGAGAGATAGAGATGGAGAGATCAGTCAGAACACTGTTGAGTGATATGATTCTTATTTCTATAAGCACTACACACTTTTCCCAGATTAACTTATTTGGCATTATGTTGAATAATCCTTTCTATGATAATAATTGTAAATTAATGAATAAATAAAGTGAAGGATTTTTCCAGCAGCGCTGATAAAAAGCACTTTAAACACACGAGGGCTGGTACTTTACTGACCCCCGAGTCCCGGCCTTAGACGGTTATCGTAGCCGTCCAGCAGACTGTCCAGGATGCGTGTGAAGACGGTGGTGTTGTCCTTCTGCTCGTCTGATCCGTTCTGATTTGAGCTGGAAAATACATTAGAAATACATTAGAGTGTGTTAAACAGCAAGAGTGGGCCGGAAGGCGTGGTCTGTTTACAGACACTGTGATTGGGTGAACCGGACAAAAAATAATAAAAGATCAGCGTCAGGAGTGAAGAAAGAACAGCAGAGTTCCTCCACTGCAGCACGGAAACTAACGCCCCCCAATCAGAGCTCCAGGTACGCCAAATAAGCAAGTGGGACAGATAACGAGCTTGAAAGCGCAGCGGCATTAGTCAACATCCTCACCATCACTACTACGACAATAGGGTTGGGGGGGTGGGGGCTATAAGAGATTTATAAGGTAAAAACTCTGACTTTGCTCATAACATTATGAAATATTTATAAATTAAAATTATTAAAGAGTCCAAAGTAAAAAGCGTTGAGTTTTTTTTTCTCGTCTGCTCTGTAGAATGAACAGGTGCGATAAAGAGCTGCTTTTGTGTTTTCAAAAGATCAGAGCTCTTACAGCATCGATTCCTCTCACACACGGACACGTGTTCGGACTGAATAAACATACCGCCGTGACTGCGACACAACACAAACACCTACAAGGACACAGCAAGGTCAAAGAGAGACAAGGAGAGAGAGAGAGAGAGAGAGAGAGAGAGGGAGAGAAAGAGGGGGAGAGAGAGAAGGGGAGAGAGAGAGAGAGAGAGAGAGAGAGAGAGAGAGAGAGAGAGAGGGAGAGAGAGAGAGAGAGAGAGAGAGAAGGGGAGAGAGAGAGAGAGAGATGCACTGAATGATAGTATCATGCATGTAACAAGAACTCACACACACACACACACACACACACACCTTTAAATAGTGCAATTAATATCAGCAATTTTTAGAAATAGTCACAACATTGTGAAAGAAATAAATGCTGTTGAATGTTGCTGTGTTTTTAAACCATCATTGACTCACACCCCCCCACACACACACGCACACACACACATTGCCCTTTCATTTCACATTAACCTTCTCACAAGATATTAAATAATGAAAATGAGGATAAACAAATCCATTTTCAATAAAGGTGCCTTAGCTCCACCCACATTTCCTTTCCATCAATAGTTCATAAATGTAGCAACGCCATGAAATCAGAATCAGGATCTTTAAAAATGACAACAATGGAAATTCAACAGAAACCTCGATCAACAATGCAGGCTGTGGGCTGATATTTAAAATTCCTGTTGCCATGGTTATGTTTCCTGCCACTATTGTATAATCACAGTTATTACTTTATTAAAGTGAAGAACAACACAAACATTCACTTAATCTAAACAGATTCAGATTCAGTGTCCGATTTGGAGTCGGTATTAGATACAAAATCAGAATTAGATTCAGTATTAGATTCAGAGTCAGAATTAGATTCAGTGTCGGACCCAGAGTCAGATTTAGATTCACTGTAGGATACAGAGTCTAAATTAGAATTAGATTAAGTGTCAGATACAGAGTCAGAGTCAGAATTAGATTCAGAGTCAGACTCAGAGTCAGAATCAGATTCAGTGTCGGATCCAGAGTCAGAGTTAGTGTCGGATCCAGAGTCATTTTCAGAGCCAGTGTCTGATCCAGAGTCAGATTCAAAGTCAGAATTAGATTTAGTGTCAGATCCAGAGTCAGAATTAGATTCAGATTTAGGATCAGAATTTGTCAATGTCAGGGACAGCTACAGAGTCAGAATCTACAGTGTAATAAATTGCTAGTCAGAATCAAAATGAATCAAATCATACCTAGAATCAAATTGAGTTAGAGCTGAGTTATTTCCTCAGTAAATAATCTGCTTTTGAATCTTATCTGAGTCAATAACAGCAGTGTAAGAGTCCAAAATAAAATCAAAATTAGTGTCTAAATTATATTTAAAGAAATTACTGACTTTGACCACAAAGTCATCAAGACTGACTAAAAAAACAAACAAAAATAAATTCTATGGTGCAAAATCTAAATACCGCATCAACCTGCCCGTTCGGACTGTGGGACCTCACTAATGTTATTTAACACACACACACGCTGTTTATTAACAATGCCACGATAACATTAATGCAGACTGATTTCAGACTGGGAAAATGACATAAAACATCATGAACTCCTGTGAGCCAATCAGAATCGATTATTTTTTTATGGTCACGGTATAACGTTGTGCATCATAAAACTAAACCATATAAACAACAGCACTGAGCAGAGTGGCACAGAAACCTCCAAGAGAAAAGGAACAAACCGAATTCATAAACACACACACACACACACACACACACACACACACATACACACACTCGCCGGCAGCAATGTCATAAGAGGCTGCAGGGTGAAGAGGAGCAAAACCTCATCACATCTAAAATTAACAAACTGCTAACATTATAAAAATTCCTAAGCTAATTCCTTCAGTCTGCACAGGCTGCACCGCCTCCGAGCAAATCCCCTGCACAGGAATAATTAAACCCACACCAGCTCCACAATGCACTTTAGATGAGTGTGTGGTGGAGGGGTGTGAGGGATGGAGGGAGTGAGAGATGGAGGGATAAGTGAATGTGTCAGTGCACGTGTATGAGAGCTGCAGCCATGTCCTGCTATAAAAAGATTGTGCAGCAACCCCATCTACAGGTCATCAATACCGCAACAGTGCAGCTCACAAACACACAAACACACACACACACAAATTGTCCATCAGTGCAGAACAGCTTGCTATCACAAACGCAACCTCATTATAATAAGATCGTAATCATTTATGTTATTAGAGGACTTCTGCAATGCCAATGTGCTGCTGACGCCCCATAGTCAGAATCACAATCAGATTCGGAATCAGATTCGGAATCAGATTCGGAATTAGCGGCAGATTAAGTAATAGGATATGATTTAGGTTTATAATCAGAATCACTTTTGGAAGTATTGGAATTGGCATTAGAGTTAGAGTCAGAATCAGGTTCAATCTAAAAATATGAATCAGATTTAGTCTCAAAATCTGTTTAAGTCTTAGAATAAGATTCAATTTCAGAAGCAAAATCGGTCTACAGAATCAGAATCCAAATCAGTCTTAGTGTTAGAATAAGATTCAGTTTTAAAAGCGGAATCGGTCTATAGTATTAGAATCCAGATCATATTCAGTGCCATAAAAAGATTCAGTATCAGAATCATTCTACAGTATCAGAATCCACATTAGATTTAGTGTCAGGAAAAAGATTCAGTAACAGAATCGGTCCACAGCATCAGCATCACTGTCAGAATAAGATTCACTCTCAGAAGCAGAACTGGTCTACAGCATTAGAATCCAGATCAGATTTAGTGTTAGAATAAAATGCAATCTCAGAATCAGAATCAGTCTACAGTATTATAATTCAGATCAGATGCAGTGTTAGAATAAGATGCAGTCTCAGAATCACAACTGGGATAAGTATCGTCTGTAAACGTGATAGACTCCTTGGTGCAAGAAGTCCGATCACTAAAACCTATCACCAACTAATCTATTAGATCTGATATCTGATACACATCTAATGCATGTGAAACCTAAAAATCCTTATTCTCCTCATAGCAACTTGTTCCACAACTACGTCTTGTTTACAGACGCTGTTTAATTTCCACCTACACACGGTGAAAGGAAATTAAATGGTGTGAAAGCTCATATTTCAGGTTTTTATCAGCAGAGATGTGATCCAAGTCTCACTGTAGGACCTGCGTTATCACAACGGGGGGAAGGAGTGGTGCGGAGGAGGGCGTTTCTCTGCCGTCGTCATGACCTACAATGCTAATTTAATCAGGCGTCTGTGGAACACCAGCACCTCAGCCACGATTCCGTTTCACTGTGAGAAATGAAGACTTCATCTGAAGTCACATGACACACTAATCACTGTGCATCTTTTAGAACGAACAGATCTTCAAACATCTTCTAAACAAACACAAATACTAGCGCTAAACTTCAAAATATAGCTCAGGATTCAATTTCTGTAACACATTAGAAATAATTACAGGAAAGTTTGATAATAATACTTTATTTTAAACTATCCAACCAAATATCTAGACCTCCTGACCTTCAAAAACAACATATGTGATTCATACAAGTGTCTAGAACGCCTCACAGAGATACCATTTCTTGATTTTTTTAGTTTAGTTGTAATTCCTTTTTTAATTATTTAGTTTATTTTAAGGCATTTTTATTAGTCTAATGCCCACAAAATTGTGTAGCATTAGTTTTGTTGGGGTTAAACTGGAATTTCCTGCATAATAACAGTCATTTTGTTAAATACAGACGTAAAATCTGATTTGTAACAAAGTATTAGCGACAGAATCCTCAGCCAATCAAATTTTGATGTTCAGTGACAGCCCGCCCTCTGGCGCGATGTGCCCAGTGCTACCTCGAATGTTCGCTGGAATTTTCCAGGGTATGAAGGTGAAACTGTAAATTCCTTTTGCAAACCAAGAGAAAAAAATGCAGCAAACATTGAATTGAAATGAATTTACTAACAAAAGCCAGAAAAGGTTTTCTCAAAGCAACTCTAAATGCTATAAGTAACTAACAGCTAGCACCAAGAACAACAAACTATTCTGTTGGCTGTGCTTACTTTTAATATAAGTAAACAGAATGAAACTGAATGATTCTGGCTTTGACGGTCTGATCAGCTTCACTTCTAAACATCAAGGGTCCGAGTGCCATATTATCTCAGTCGTGCATAATATGTGCATTATTTGCGTATAGCTGTGTTAGCCGTGACATGAGTGTGTGGATGTCTGTAACATTATGCGGTTTTCAGTTGCTTACTAAAGGCCATTGACTGAAAGTCCACAGCACGCCCCTGCTAATGCTATTGCGACTAAATAATCAAATCTCCACAGTCACACAACACAATCTAGTGGAAAACCCGCACACAAGTCTGGAGGTTTTTATAGGACGGAGGGGGAGATAAAATCTGGACTGCGACATTAAATACAACCCTTTTCCCAACCCCAGGATATGTGTGCAGAGGTATAAGTCTTGATTATGAAATGATTTAAGCGTTTTTTTTAAGCTAAAACCAGTAATGAGAAAGTCTGGGTTGTGCGTTTCATTCATGATAACGAGTATGATAATTAGTTACTTCTACTAAGTAACTGAGTAAGTAACTGATTTCTGTCAATATAAAAGCAACTAATTACCAGGAAAAGTTATTATTGTGTTACTTTTAAAAAGATGTTCAAATATGTCTGATATGAAATAGAGGCACCAGTTTGCGAAAGCAACATTTGAACACGTTGGATTTTCCATCACTCTGAATCTTGAAGCCTACTGCCCATAACCACACAATGAAGACACACTTTTTTAATGGCAGAGAAGTATATACTTTGTGCCTGCTTGTGTGTAAACAATGCATAAACACACTATTCTCTGCCTCTGATTGAAGTTTACTCTACCTAAGCCAATCATCAGTTATGTGGTTATCTCCCACCCCCCCCACATACACACACAAACACCAATCGTTATCGCCGTTAGTAACACCGTTTATTTATAACGCTGTTATTCCCATCACTGATAATTATCTGTGAGGAACGTCAGGAAGCAGGTGGAGAAAGTGCAACACTGTGAGCTTGACATACCCTATTTACTTCATTTATCCATCTACACCCTGACATTTCCAGAAGGCTGTCAATCCACTTACAGTCTATCTAATCCAGCTCACATCAGAAAATCTGCCAAAGTGTCACTATACACACATATAAATCAGTACACACCAATGAGTCACATGAGCAATCATCAGATATCACAATCCGAGTAGAAATCAGATGAAGCTTTCTGCATTTAAACTGGGAGACAAGAGCAGATTAGCATCTCTGTAATTGACAGCTCAGAGTGGAGGTTCAAGACATTTTCAGACGCTCGCTGTGGTGTGATAATGCTGATTTTTAAACTCGTGGTCAGCCACATTTCACAGAAACCTAAACTTGATCTACAACAATATCACAGCTGAACTTCAGCTGGAAATCAACTAACTAAGTCTGATTAACATCTGATCACACTTTTAATGGACAGTCTAGAACAACGGACAAGGTTATTGAAGAGCTTCTGGTTCTGAAGAGTTCATGATGATCACAGCAGCTTTGAGAGTTATGACAGAGGATTACTTCAGATGCCAAAAAAAACAACAGGGTTCATGGATCGTTCATGATTTAGTGCAGCACCATTTCAGAGGGATTCCTAGCATAAGCTCGGATCCTATAGTTAGCATTCTTCTAATCAGCTAAATCATCAGAGCTGATGTTTCTCCTCTAAACCTGGACGCTGGAGGTCACACCTTTTTTATTTCAACTCCTGCGTTATTACATAATCATTCTCCACAGCTTTCATAACTCAAATTTAATCACACACTGTTTAGCCATCAACTCCCGACACGGAAATTAATATCGATCAGATTGTGTCATCAATCCAGCAGCATGTTTTCCAATTTCTACTTGCTTTTTCAATCTTTCCACATTTTCACAAGTTAAAACATCATCGAACCTCGAAGTTTCCAATCTGCCATTTAATCCCAGGAAGTACATCACTGCTTCTGCTCTAAACTGATGCAAACTGCAAAGTGACCTCAAAGCAACATCAGTAATCCGATTAGTACCGATTTCCCATTTTGGATGTCGTGCATGTTAAAGGCGATTGATGTCATATCAGATCTTATATAAGATCTTACCTTTTGCCCAGAACGTTGTTGGCCAGCAACCAGCCCCAGATCCACAGCGCTTCCAGTCGAACCCACATTCTTCCTAAAGACCAAGCCTCCACTGAGAAGAGAAAACACACTTAATGTTAGATTTACATGGGAAAAAAGCAGACTCATCACTGAGAGCCAGATGAGTCATGACCTCCGAGCACATGATAAAAACAAGTCTATGTACAAGGGAACAATAGTACACACAGCTAGTTAAGATCTATAAGAACTCCTAGAAACATAAAGGTGTCTCAAAGTAATGTGTGGATTCTACAGAAACTGAAACATTTAAAAATATAAGTTAAAAAAAAGTATAGGACAGATCAGAAAACTACAGTTAATACTTTCAGTGAAATAGTGAGGATTAAAAATCAGGTAAAAGGGAATCCAGTAAATTTTTTTAGAAAAAAATAGAACATACCAGAAACCTAAAAATATTTTTAAAAAAAAATATAAAAAACTAATAGAAAAAAAACAAGCCGATTATGTGATACCTGGAACTAGAAATTCTACATAGCTGAGGAAATCCGACATTCTTATAAAATACTCTCATTAATAATAACAACAAAAGCTAAGTAAGGTCAAAACAGGAAGTAGAAAGATTCAAAATGACTCCAACCATTAAAAATATGCTTTTAATTATTTTTTTCATGTCTGAAATTTACTCCCACATCTTAGAGTCAATGATCTCATGAAGGTGCAGAGTTTCTCGTTCCAAAGCCAGCAAAGCTTCAGCCAGTCTGTGCATTACATATATGATCGAAATGGAATGCTTCAGATCTAAGGACGAATCTGTGGCGCTAATGCTAATGCATATCATAAGATCTCATATAGGCATCGGGACAGAGGAGGAAAACACTGCTGTCAGAGGTGACGCCCAGAGGAGGAATAAAGACCAGCAACATTAACACGTGATGCTTTTACAGTGTTCTTTCATTCACTCCTCCTGAGTAAGTGGCTGCTCAGCGCTGCGCTAGTTTACATCCCACTGCCAAATATTGTTTACTTTGGGAAACAGAAGCCACTGTATTCTTTGGAAAAAATCACAAGCAGATCTGAAGAACAGCTTTAAGTTAAATGGACTGCAGAGATAAAGCTTAGGATGAAGAGCAGAATTCTGTGGATGTACTAATTTAATGAAATCAGAAAACGTTCATTCTGGGCCACGCCCTGTTAAGAATTAAATCTGATTAGAGATACAGAAACAGAGAGAGGTGTTGACTTACACCAGTACTGTGTTTCTTACTTCGTTTAATGTTCCGAGTTTCTCCTAAACTGTTGACCAGCATCAGCGCAACATCTGCACAACATCATCTCTCCAAAAAATTATCAGATCCTGTTGCTGACTCCAGCATTCCGTACTTTTAACATTACACACCCTGAAGTCCTGCTTAACCCACTGGTCGCCTCATCCGGACTCATGATGTGCCGTTATCAGAGTAATCATTGAAAATTACATTTTGATTTCTCTTCACTCTTTAATCTTTACTATCCATCTGATCTGCACATCTTCTAATTTTGTCCTTTTTGGACTTTTACCTGCTGATGTGATTCTGTCGTAGCTTTCACATGATTCAGGACATGAAACGGAACCTTCTGTAGCAGAGGAGCTGTACATACACCTGTCCAGGTGATAGACACACTACAGAGATGCAGCCAAGTGATGGAGTGATGAGAAAGATTTTAAGTCAAGAAGATTTAATGAAGATTTGTAGATTAATAAATGTTTTTCCATAAGATGTTTCTGAAAATGCTATAAAGTGAAGCTCACACAATTATAGTTTATTATTATTATTATTACTATTATTATTATTATTATTATCCTAGCTGTTTGTGGCACTGCTCCCCCATTACCACAAAATATTATGGGTTATTTTAAAAGAAAGAAAGAAGAAATGCTATATAAAGTAGGAACAAGCGGCACATTTATGCAATGAGACCACTATTTGCATGCACGCACACACACACACACACGCACGCACGCACACACACACACACACACGTACACAAACGTGCGGGCGCGTTTGTTTCCACCCGTTTGAGGATTAAAAAGATGACCAATAAAAGGGTTCTGAAAGCATCAGAGCTTCTCGGTTCTATCTATATCCCCATCAAACAAGACATGCGACTGGGGAGTGACTGCAGTGCCAAAATGATTACTGAGTCAGTGCAAACACACACACGCGCGCGCGCGCGCAAAAAGACTTGTGAACGCATCATTTGCAATGAATTTGGATGTACACGCGCCGAAATCGGAAATCCTTTCCTTCTTTGCAGAAGGATTTAAAGCATTTGGCCAGTGCAAGATTAAATCCACAAAATCCAGAAAATCCCCAGAGATTTGACAGGCAACATTTTCGTTTTTTAATCGTCATTCGCGAGTGAACAAGAAGAGAGAAACAAAATGGAAAAGATACGCAGATCTGCGCGCATCAGACCGGTTATGTTGGCATGCGACGATGTGCAATTAAAAGCACCTGTGCGCTGTGTCAGACGCACACTTGAAGGAGCTCGTGCTGGTAGAACATGCATGTGCATGCCATCGCAGTTTAGAGCCAACACACACGCGCGCGCGCACACACATACTAAAAAGCCCGCTGTTCGCGTCATTTCCCTGATTTATATGGAAAGCTCTGTGCGTTTTTTTGATGGCGCCTAAATCTGTGATGCCCCAGCTTTTGACTTTAACCTCATCAACCCATCCACCCTTTCCTTTTCCAACCCCACAAACCCCACCGTGTAAAAGAACCCCTCTGTGCTACTTACAGCACGCAGCTGCACCGAGTTCTCTTCTGCAGTGACGGAATCGAATCTCCCCAAATTCTCAGCCGCAGTTTTTACATCGAGGCGCGAGCAGAAGGAGGAGAAGAACAGAAAGGAGAGGAGCCCGCTTCTGCTGTTGCTCCTGCTGCTGATGATGAAGAGACGGAGAGAGGAGGAAAATGATAAAGATGACAGCGATGAAGGTCTGCGCGAAGAAGAAACTCTCTCTCTCTCTCTCTCTCTCTCTCTCTCTCTCTCTCTCTCTTTCTCTCTCTCGGTGTATCTGCGGGGGGAAATCGGCGCGGTGTCGCTGCCCAGTGATGCTCCACTCCACCGGGACAGCGCGGAATACTGCTGCTGCTGCGTGCGCGCGCGTGTGTGTGTGCGTGTGAGCGCGCGTGCATGCGTAAGCCCTTGCGTACGTGTGTGTGTGTGTGTGTGTGTATGTGTGTCCGTGTCAAGACAGAACCGGATGTGTGTGAAATAAGCTGTAATGACTTCAGCCGGCATTAATTTTTTTATTCCAGGACTGCAGCTCGGTGACTGATGTAACCTCTCTCTCTCTCTCTCTCTCTCTCTCTCTCTCTCTCTCTCTCTCTCTCTCTGTCTGTCTGTCTGTCTCCCTAATGTCTCTTTTTCTGTCTCTCGCTTTTCTCGCTTTGCTGTCTTTCTGTCTGTGTCTCTAATGTCTCTCTCTCTCTCTCTCTCTCTCTCTCTCTCTCTCTCTCTCTTTTAAAAGATGTCTATTGGTCATTTATAAATTTGACTGGTTTTTCTGATCTCCAGCTCCTGTTCTGGTCTCTCATGCCCTAGATTTGATTCTTTGTGGCTCTGATGTGTGTGTGTGTGTGTGTGTGGCGAGTCTGTGTTCCAGTGCTTTAGCGTGCTCTATTTCAGAACTTTATTTGAATTGTTTGAGTCACGCTTTAATGCTGTTTGAATTTATTTATTTTGTTATATTTTTAAATCATTTTAATGCACAACCTGCATGCAGTGACGGGAACTGATGCACAAAAAAATATGACACAACCAAGACAGAGAGATGGAGGGAGTTAGGAACAAGGTGTGCTGGTACAGGGTAAAGGGGTAAGAGATAGGCATGGACACCGCTAACAATTTTGGGCCCAATGAAAAAATATAAGGTTGGACACACAAAACAGATCTATGGGGGCCTTCAAAGTGTGTGGGCCCTTAGAGACATTCTATCTCCCTCCCCCTTAGCAGTGCCCTGAAGAGGGGTCAAGGGTATCTTATTTATGTGAAAACATTTACAAGAAAGAGAGGGAGAGAGAAAGAGAGCATGTGTGTGCATGTATATGGGTCTATAAAATTATAAAAATTCAATGACAAAAAATTAGATAACAAAAAAGAGACAAACAGGACATACACATGGCAGCTACAATCTTACTCTCTTGCCTGTCTCTGTCTATGTAATACATTTATCATTAACACTGATGGCACACACACACACACACACACTGTTTCTTTGTCGTTTATTTCTGCATTATTGTCTCTATGACTCTTTTTCTTTTTTTCACTCTAATCTCTCCCTCTCTCTCTCTCTCTCTCTCTCTCTCTCTCTCTCTCTCTCTCTCTTTATATATATATCTCATTCTCTTCCTCCCTCTCTCTCTCTCTCTCTCTCTCTCTTTCTCTCTCTCAGCATCATAAATATAACAATTTTAAATTACTGCTAATGAGCTGCTAGTGTAGAGCAGGACAAAGACATTCTAAAGCGCGTTCTATTGGATAAAAACATAACAACTCCCCGATGAGTCATTAAAATGTCAACTCTTTTTAATTAAATTTAATTTAGAACTTTTTTTTCTAGATATTCCATTGTATTATTGTCTGTAAGGCTGTTTAGAATAATAACCTAAATCAATCTGGCTCTGAGGATAAAAAGTGTCTTGTTTGGAAAGGATTCCCGATGAAGAGGTCCAGATGTGGCCTGCTTTCTTGTGATGCTTCGGCAGTGCCAGATGTTATACATGAGCTCTTTTCTTACAGTTTCTGATCCAGACTTAGGTTTGCTTGCTACCGTAGCAGGAAGTGAATCAGAGCGAATCTTCACTCCACATCATCTGTGTGTGTGTGTGTGTGTGTGTGGTTTAATATTCAATCTCTTCTTAAATTCAATCTTTCAATCAAATCCCTGATTTGATTTCAGCCTTAGCTTTAAGTCCCTCAATGTATTATACATTACATTGTATTATATTATGATATTACAAATTAATTTTTATGTCCTGAAATAGTTTCTGTGTTAAAGTGTGTTCACACACACATGGCCAGAGTGGGGTGTATGATAGATGCCAGCCGTCCATGTTGGCATGACTGGACGTGGACAGACGGGTTTTCACCAGGTGGAGGTTGACTATAGCCGAGCATCATGCTGTAACTCCATGAACACACACATGCTGAAGCTGAAAGAATGAGATAAACACTGAGAGCGAGACAGCGAGTGTCATCCTACAGATCAACTATGACAAATAAACAGTAATAAATATCAAATGAGAGGATGTGTTCTTCATTTCACGCTCACTTTACTCCACGTCTCGTCGCTTCGCTGTGTCGGAATGAAGTCATGTTCCTCCATATCACTGACGCAGGGCTTTAGATGACTGAGATACAGTATTATCAAAGGTCAAAGATCAGACATGTATTACACACTCAAAAATTACAGCAGAAAAAATGGAAATGCTGAACTGCTTTTAATATTTATTATTTGTTTTCTGCCCTTTTTACATCCATGACCTCAAAGATGATTGGCTAATGTCTCTGTGATCATCAGGTCACTCCTTTCCTGAAAGATTTATGTATATATAGAGATTTACAGGGGTCAAATGTTCAGCTTTTCCTCCAATGGTTTTAGAATTACATTAAACTAAGTCTGAAGAAGATCTAAACACCTGAACAACTATACACCTGAATATCTAAACAACTGAACATCTAAACACCTGAACAAATAAATACCTGAATATCCAAACAACTGAACATCTAAACACCTGAACAAATAAACACCTGAACAACTAAACACCTGAACATCTAAACAACTGAACACTAAACACCTGAAACAAATAAAACCCGAACAAACTACCTGAATATCTAAACACTGAACATCTAAACACCTGAACAAATAAACACCTGAACAACTATACACCTGAACATCTAAACAACTGAACATCTAAACACCTGAACAAATAAATACCTGAATATCCAAACAACTGAACATCTAAACACCTGAACAAATAAACACCTGAACAACTATACACCGAACACTGATATCTAAACAACTGAACATCTAAACACCTGAACAAATAAACACCCGAACAAAAACTATACACACAATGAATATCTGAACATCTCTAAACAACCTGAACAAAACAAACCCTGAACAATCTAAACACCTGAACAAATCTAAACACCTGAACAAATATAAACACCAACAATGAACATCTAAACACCTGAACATACACACCTGAACTAAACAAACCTGAACATCTAAACAACTGAACATCTAAACACCTGAACAAATATAACACACCTGAACAAACTATAACAAAACCTGAATATCTAAACACCTGAACATCAATAACACCAAATCCCGAAACAACTCTGAAACACCTGAACAAAACAACTATACACCTGAATATCAACACCTGAAACAACTACTAAACAAGTGAACATCTAAACACCTGAACAAAATAAACACACCGAACAACACCTATACACCTGATATCTAAACAAGTGAACAACATCTAAACACCTGAACAAATAAAACACCCGAACAACTATACACCTGGATATCTAAACAAAGGGGGAACATCTAAACACCTGAAACAAATAAACACCCGAACTATACACCTGAATATCTAAACAACTGAACATCTAAACACAAATACCTGAACAAATAAACACCTGAACAAACTATACACCTGAATATCTAAACACCTGAACAAATAAACACCTGAACAACTATACACCTGAACATCTAAACACCTGAACAAATAAACACCCGAACAACTGATACACCTGAATATCTAAACAAGTGAACATCTAAACACCCTGAACAAATAAACACCCGAACAACTATACACACCTGAACACTCTAAACAACTGAACATCTAAACAACTGAACATCTAAACACCTGAACAATATAAACACCTGAACAAATAAACACCTATACACCTGAACATCTAAACACCTGAACAAATAAACACCTGAACAACTATACACCTGAATATCTAAACAACTGAACATCTAAACACCTGAACAAATAAACACCTGAAACATCTAAACACACCTGAACAAATAAATACCTGAAATATCCAAACAAAATATCAACTGAACATCTAAACACCTGAACAAATAAACAACTGAACATCTAAACACCTGAACAAATAAATACCTGAATATCCAAACAACTGAACATCTAAACACCTGAACAAATAAACAACTGAACATCTAAACACCTGAACAAACACCTGAACAATTAAACATCTGACCACCAGAACATCTAAACACCCGTAAAACTAAACCCCTGAACATGTAAACACCTGAACAACTAAACATCTGAACATGTAGACACCTGAAAAACTAAACACCAAACATCTGATCACCTCAACAACCAAACACCTTAACATGTAATCACCTGAAAAAAACTAAACACCTGAACAACTATACAACTGAACAACTCGAACCACTGAACACCTGGAAAATGTAACACATGAACATGTAAACAACTGAAGATCTAAACACCTGAATATGTAAACACATATGTAAACAAATCATAGAACATCTAAACATTTAAACATCTAAACACCTAACCCTTGGAAATCTACCTCTACAGCTAAACACCTGAACATCTAAACATCTGAAGCTCTAAAGACCTGAACAGCTAAACACCTGAAACACCCAAACATTTAAATATCTGGAAGTCTAACCAACTGAACATTTAAACACCTACACATCTAAACACCTGAAAATCTAAGCCTGTTGAACACCTGAACATCTAAACACCCGACCATCTTAACATATAAACACCTGTACCCCCAAGCATCTAAACATCTAAACACCTGAACACCTAAACATCCAAAGAACTTCACATCCAAACACCTCAACATCAAAATATCCGAACACTTGAACATCCAAAAACCTGAACAGCTAAACACCTAAAGTTCTTAACATCTAAACCCATGAACACGTTAACGCTTAAACATTTAAACATATGACCATAAAAACTCTTTATTACATTATGAAGCTTTAAACATTACCCATGTGCGTGCGTGTGTGTGTGTATTATCTGCCAACACAATACACTGTAAACACACATACATACTGTATCATTCTTATTGATGAATTTGCTGAAAGACACTCTGTCTAAACTTTGCTTTCTGGTGTGTTAGTGTTACTGTTTAGCATCTTTATTCACACAGACACACAATTACACTCTCACACACTCCCTCACACTCTCACACAGTTTCCTGACCAAGTGTGCGCCGAGGTTCACAGCAGGATGAGACTGAATGAACACCTACAACAGAAGAATTAATTGTCACTGTAGGAGTTCATTCAGAGGCGTAATTAAAACCCCACCGTGTGAACTGAACGCCGACACTGATGAACTAGAAAGCAGGTTTAAACCAGAGTGGAGTCTGAATACTGAGTCTTTTACACCATAAACCCGCTGTAGAGGAAAAAATCTCACCTGAAGGTGCGGATGGTTAGCAATAAAGCTAGGAAGTTTCAAGATTTTATCTCCACTGTGTTCATAAACATATTTGTATTATAAAATATAAAAGACGTAATGTAATACAACCACAATACTGAGAGTTCTGCTCTCTGATTGGTGGTTAGGTTTTGATGATAAAATGGGCAGGTTTCATAGCAAGTGCAAAGTGACAGCCAAAAAATTAATACAATTATTGCTATTATAATTATTATAACTATTGGTATTATTCACATATTTTTCTAATCATTATAGTAAATATGTTCAGCATTTTAAAAATAGTTTGATATATAAAAATACATTAATTAGAATAGGTCGCTTTTCCTCTAATCATCCTTTTAGGTCTGGTTATTGTTGTTAATCAAAAGAAAAGATAATTAAACATTAAAAGCGCATTTATTTTAGATTTCAAGAAGTCAAAAGGAAAAAACGATTTGTGTTCTGCGTAAAATCGCCAGTTTCTCCTGCAGACACAGCCGCCATGTTTGAACACAAACACGCTACTACATAAACACGGTATCACTGTTCAACCTTATTTATCAATTTATTTACTATAGTCGGATTTTAATGTTGCTCAGCACTATGATGAACCAGGTTTTAAATTTTCAGCCCCGTGGACAGAGCTGCATGCATTAATATAAACTCCTCATGCATATAAATAACCTATAACCTTTATCTAAGAACCCTGCGCTATAATCGCACACAGAGAGGAAAAAAATAAATGCTTTCATCAGCAGGAACAGAACTGGTTCAGAACTAGATCAGAAACCGATCAGAACCGGAACAAGTTGCTTTTAAAGCTGTAGATTATTGACTGTAGATAACATACAGAGAAAAACAGACAGATTTCTAAAGGAGTAAGGAAGTTCCTGTAAATATTATTATCATCATCATCATTAGAAAGTTAAACCTCCTCCTCATCACATCACAACTAGTCGCAACCTCAGACCTCATGCCCACAAACCGCTGGCTGAACGTCTGATGCATACGGTATACTTAGCTGTGACACTTCAAAAGTTTCGAGCTCGCCATCTGATTGGCTGAAGTGTACCGGATTTTTGGGAGGCGCATGTTGTGTTGTTTAACTGTTTGCCTAGAAACAACCCAAAGCCTTCTGTTCAAAATGGTAGTTGAGTGATTAAGGTGTTGGACTGCTAATTAAAAGATCAGAGTTTGATGCCCAGCACCACCAAATTGTTACTGCTGGTCCCCAGGCAAAGGCCCTTAGACCACAATTGCTCAGATGTACATAGGAGATAAATGTAAATCGCTTTGCACAAAGGCGTCTGCCAAATCCCGTAAATGTATAACATCAGTGGCAATAAGCATTAATCCAAATCGATTAAATACTGGATTCATAAAAGTTTTATCGGTTGCATGCAGGTCTGTTATTATGGGGACATTTCCATGCCCTTAAACATGACCCTGCAGAAAAACATCATGTGTTCCTTTACCTGTCATCACACATCCTATTGGGTGGACCTTAGCCATAGCCAAAGTCTGGCTTTGCAAGACTACATCCCAACAAAACAAACCTGCAAAAAAGTCAAACAGATAGTCTGGAGTACTGGCAGTGGGGAGTTCTGGTAGCGTGGAGTTCTAGTAGTGTAGAATTCTGTCTGTGTGGAATTCTGGCTGTGTGGAGTTCTGGTAGTGTGGAATTCTAGCTGTGTGGAGGTCAGGAGGTGGGGGTGGGGTGGGTGTGGGGTCTGTCGTAGGGTGGAGTGGGGTGTGGGGTCCTGGTGTGTGGAACTCTGGTCAGGTGTGGCATTCTGGTAGTGTGGAGGTCTGGTAGTGTGGAGTGGGGGGGTATGTGAATTCTGGTAGGTGGGGTCTGGTAGTGTGGATCTGGGGGTCTGGTGGGGGGGGGGGTTAGTGTGGATCTGGTAGTGTGGAACTCTGGCTGTGTGGACTGGTAGTGTGGAGGTCTGGTAGTGTGGAACTCTGGTAGTGTGGAATTCTGGTAGTGTGGAGGTCTGGTAGTGTGGAACTCTGGTAGTGTGGAATTCTGGCAGTGTGGAGGTCTGGTAGTGTGTGGAATTCTGGTAGTGTGGAATTCTGGTAGTGGTGGAGTCTGGTAGTGTCTGGAGTGTCTGGTAGTGTGGAGTTGGAGGTCTGGCAGTGTGGAATTCTGGCAGTGTGGAATTCTGGCAGTGTGGAATTTTGACAGTCCAGCCAGAAGAATCATTTACAGCCCTGAATGTTGATTACAGACCTGTTAATAACACTGACTTCATCAATCTATCAATTTATTACTCCAAACTCTATCACTCCACTCCATCTCTCCATCACTTACCTCTAGCATTTAGTCACTCTATCACTCCACTCTATCTGTCCATCACTTTACCACTTCATCACCCTAAACTCCATCACATCACTTCATCAATCTATCACTTCACTATATCACTCCATTAGTCCATCACTCCATCATTATACTATTACTAGTTTATCATACAATTACTCAAATTCCATTACTCTCATCTTCCTTTATCTCTCTCTCTCTCTCTCTCTCTCTCTCTCTCTCTCTCTCTCTCTCTCTCTCTCTCTCCTCCAGACAGTTGTTTCTGTCTGGTGTCTGGTGCATTTTTCCAGCAGGAGGTTGGACACTGGCTGCAGGCTGATAATTTGAGGACTATTTTAGTCGTTGTTTGTTTATTGCAGGTGGCGTGTTGGAGAGCAGTTGGCTGTTAGAGATCACGCCGCTGTTTAGCTCCTAATGTTATGCACTTTAACAACTCTGACATGCAGACAGACACAAAAATACTTAATGTCTTATTGCAGTGTAACTGCCCATGTCTAGAGCCTGTCCTGTGCCAGGGACTCTCTAGACTTTAAATGTTAATACAGTGAGATTAGCGTCTTAGCTTCAGGGTCTCTGTCCCTCTGCTGATCTGATATTTCCCCAGTACACAGACGTCACTTAGAAAAGTAAAACATTCCTATGCATTCCCACAATGCACTTCAGTGGTGTTGCAATGAGGCTTTAAATTTGTCTAATTAAAATCGTTTTATATCTCCGAGGACCTCGAAATTACTTCATTTACATGTTTACAGCTGTTTATTTGGACACACACAAGCACACAAACAAACACACACACACACACACACACAAACATACACACACCTGCCTGCTCATCACAGCGAATAACATCCACATCACAATTAGGGTCCAATCAGTATCCGTCTGTCTGACCTTCATCCAACCTTTAACAGCTTTAATAGACCAACATCCTGTCCCTCTCTTCTTTCTTTCTCTTCCGCTCTTCTTTTCCTTTCTCTCTTTCCTTCCTCACCCTCGCTCTCTTATATCTCTCATCTCACTAGCCTGTGTCTATTGTTTCTCTCCTTCATATATTCTTTCTGTAATTTTCTCCTTTTCTTTTTTTATTTAATATCTTACTATATTCATCTAATCTATCCCTTAAGCTACACATGCAAACACCCCTCCTTTCTCTCTCTCTCTCTCTCTCTCTCTCTCTCTCTCTCTCTCTCTCTCTCTCTCTCTCTCTCTCTCTCTTTCTCTCTCTCTCTGGGATATAGTGTGATTATTAATGCTGGTGTGACTATACCCACAGTCATCAGCACCACAATCTAAATGTTAATGTGCCTCATCTGCTGCTCCATACGTTCTACAGATTCAAGGTCACTTCAAGGTCAAAGTCAAACTTCAGGTTTTAGTGCAGAGTTTAACTGTACTGCAGAAATTTCCTTTGTACCCTAAACCACTCCCCTAACCATGTTTCCTGCCTTTATCCCCTTACCTTAACCCTTACTCTGTCCCCAGTTCTTTCCCCTAATCCTATCCCCTTGACTCTGTCCCCTAACAGCATCCCTTTACACTATCCCCAATCCTGCCCCCTTAACTCTTAATCCCCTAACCACATCCCTAAAATCTGTCCCAAACCCTATCCCATAACATTAAGCATGAATCAAGATGGATTCATCAAGATGAAAGTTTCATAGGTTTTACCTGTTATTTTGTAGATGCCCAAATGTCCAGGCTACATCACAACAAAACAAACCGGGGAAAATTTAAACACATAGTCTGGAGTTCTGGCAGTGTGGAATTCTGGCAGTGTGGAATTCTGGCAGTGTGGAATTTTGACAGTCCTGCCAGAGGAATCATTTACAGCACTGAATTGTTGATTACAGACCTGTTAATAACACCAACTCCATCATTCTATTACTTTATTACTCAAAACTCCATCACTCCCCATCACTTTCCTCTAGCATTTAGTCACTATATCTATCTTTTCATCACTTTACCATTTCAGAACCCCAACTCATCAATCTATTACTCCACTATATTACGCCATCATAACATTCCCTTACCCTGTTCTCTTAATTCTGTCCCCTAACTGTTTCCACCCTATTATTGCCCTCTTAACCCTGTCCTCTTAACTCTGGCCTCTAACCTCATACAGTAGACCATCAGCTCTTCTTTAATGGTTCCCTAGAATCTTAAAGGGTTCCTAGAAAGGAACTAGTGATATAGACTAAAGACTTTAAATATCCTAAGATACGACATTTCAAAGTAACTTGAGATGACAAGATTGTTTTTGATGACATTATGATGTCCTCAGGTGTTTATGTCCTAGTTCTATGTTGGGTACCTCTCTCCTTAGGTAAGTAAATTCATGAATGAAGTTGTGCTTAATAAATATTGTTGGCTTCCGACTAGACCCTGTGTCTCTGGGTTTAATAAAACAGCATTGCTCAGGAAGTTTAATAGTGCTTTTAGGAGCCACTTAAATGCCAGCAGCTGCAGCAGCCTAATAACGCTCGAGTGCTTCCCACTGATGATCTCTGGCTCTGTGGGACTCTGAAGGACCAGGTCAAGATAGAGCCAGAACCTGGTTCTCACCCAGTCACAGTTGTGCTCCTGTGAAGCTTTGTTCAAACTTTCAGGTACATCAGATTCTCCCCGCTATTTTATTTACCGATAAATTTATTCGTTTGTTCGCTCTATTATTCATTCACTTATTCATTTAATCAATTATTCACTTATTTAATGATTCATTTATTTATTCATAGATGCAATTATTTATCCATTGATTTATCCAATTATTTATTCAATTATTCATTTATTCATTCATCCATCCATTCATTAATTCATTTATTTATTTATTCATCCATCCATCCATCACTCATTCGTTTAATTCTCCATTTTTCCAGTAATAAATTAATTTATCTGTCACTTCACTTGTTTATCGTTTTCTGTACATATGTGTTTTATGTGTGTGATCTGTCTGTTTAGTCAGCCCTGGTTTGTTTCCATGGTAATAGAGGTTGACCTTATTTCCATGGAATAATTTTGCCACACAAACACACACACACACACACACACAAGATTTCTAAGAAAGTTTGATAGATTATTTTAGTTTTCTTTTAACAAATAATGTATAGAATATTTTTAATTTTAATATTACTAACACTTATTATTGTTAGTATGAATATTTTGTTATTATTATCATTATTATTATAGTTGTTATTGTTATAATAATTAGTAGTAGAATATATATATATATATATAACAATAAACTAAATGATATATAATAATTTAGCTAAATTAATAAACACTGCTAAATATGTGTGTGTGTGTGTGTGTGTGTGTGTGTGTGTGAGTTTGAGCATTGTTGAAGCTCTGCCTCTGAACAGCTGAATGTTCTAAACAGTCTCATTAGTGTTATTCCCCCATGTGATTTATTACTGTATATTAACACGAGACCTTTTAATAATCTCAGCGGCGAGTGAAAACTCTCACATGACAGCACTTCTACTTCACATGACAAGCGGCCAGTTAACAAGCTCGTTAATGTAGATGGAACCCACACATGGCAGCCAGAAAGTTCTAGTACAAAGTTCTAGCTAGTTTTATTCCCGGGGATATTGGAGGGAAATATGAGCTTTATTCTTTAGCTAATTACAAACTTGCTATTATACTAGCTAATTTCATATTGTTTATAATTTTAGAATTTTAATTTTTTTTTTTATTAAAAACCTAGAAAAAAAACTAATTCATATAACTAGTTTATGGTTCATTTAACAGATTCAAAATAAACACAGAGTTTCGACTGCTGCTTTGATTCGTTTGATTTATTGTCAGAACTGAAGTGACTCCTTGACTCACACTCATGCTGCAGCTGAAGTAATAATAAAGGCGGTGCTGTGTGAGAGGCAGAAGGATTGTTCCGGAGGAAAGATGATGAAGATGCTGATGAAGGTTTCATGTTCAGACAGCATGAAGGCTAACACAGTAATGGTGACAGTATCCAGGTCATTTCACAGATATTTGAAGGTTATTTTTATCTGAGAGGCTCGTGAGATTTTGTAATTAGTCTAAGCTCTGCGTCTGTGTCGGAATTTCTGCGGTCCAGATGAGGAGCTGAGGGATCAGATCACAGAGAGGAAGAGAATCTGATCATTTGATATTAAACATGAAAAATTCTATTAAACACCAATCCCATAAAACCACTGCAGTCAAACAAGCTTTAAAATACACTCTGTGTGTGTGTGTGTGTGTGTGTGTGTGTGTGTGTGTGTGTGTGTGTGTGTGTTGCCTGCCTGACTTTTTTTGCTTCCATCTACCCTGCTTTCTGTCTCTCTATGCTTTTCTCTCTCCTTTTCTCTCTTTTTCTCCCTTGATCTTTTTCTGTCTCTCTTTTTTCTCTTTCTTTCTGATATTTTAGCTTAATTTCCATCTGTGCACTGCAATTTATTCTCTCACATAGCTCAAATATTTTTGAAACCATGCACACACACACACACACACACACACATACACACACACACCAAGTAAAACACTTTTTCCTCTTCCGTTTCTCAGTTAGATTGAATTCAATAAAGCCTGAGAGCCAAACTGTGAGTACAGTGTGTGTGTGTGTGTGTGTGTGTGTGTGTGTGTGTGTGTGCACGGTTAAGGTCAGAGCAGGCCGTGATCAGGGCACCGATAGGTGGCACTCTACACTGACACAATCCAATGATTAACATTTTCACTTTGTGTGTGTGTGTGTGTGTGTGTGTGTGTGTGTGTGTGTGTGTGTGTGTGTGTGTGTGTATGAGTGAACGATACAGGGTGCATCTTCTTGGACATCCATTAATGCACAGGTCAGAGTGATCACTGTTACTGGATTTAAACTTGACTATAATGACAATCACTCTGTTCACATCAGTGATAATAAAGTAACATTTATCTCTCTGTGTGTGTGTGTGTGTGTGTGTGTGTGTGTGTGTGTGTGTGTGTGTGTGTGTGTGTGTGTGTGTTGTGCGTGTGTGTGTTGTACGTGTGTGTGCGTTTGTGTGTGCGTGTGTGCGTGTGTGTGTGTGTGTGTATGTGTGTGTGTGCATGTGTGTATGGAAAAAACTTACAAAACAGAAAGCTTTAAGAATTTAAACACTGAGAGAATCAATATAAAGTCACACATTTGAATAAACCATTAAGAACAGTTTAATTAGGGTGTCTTTTTAATAAACTGACTTCCAAAGTTAGTTCTATAGTCTGTAGTCTATATCTGTAGTCTATATCTATAGTCTATATCTAGTCTTATACAGTTTAAACAAACAAGATTTCCCACAATTTATTAAACATTAATTAAACCTTTTTTTCCCACAAAAAATTCAAACATATTTTAAGAAGTGCGATTATGTACAGGAGTACAATCCAGCTGAACACACACACACACACACACACACACACACACACACACACAAACACACACACACACGCCAAGTTAAATATTTTACTTTTGAATTATTTCATCTTGTCCTGGATCTGTGTGTGTTCAGCTTTACAGCAAGTGTTTATTAAAGATCAACACCATGTTATCGACAGAAAACTGCTCTCTCTCTCTTTGTCTCTTTTTTTCTCTCTCTTTCACTGTGTCTGTCTGTCTGTCTCTCTTTCTCTCTCTCTCTCTCTCTCTCTCTCTCTCTCTCTCTCTCTCTCTCTCTCTCTCTGTCTCTCCCCCCTCCCCTCTGTCTCTATTTTTCTCTTGCTTTCTCTTTCACTGAAAGAGATGTGATTTGGAATCTTATACTGAGTCTAAGTCTAATATTAGTCTAATTCTAAAATTGATTCTAAGTCTGATCCTGAGTTTGGTTCTGAATCTGATCCTGGGTTTGGTTCTAAGTCTGATACTGAGTCTAATTCTGAGTCTGATGTCAAAGTCTAACTTTGAATCTGATCCTGACTCTCTGATCCTAAGTTTGATTCAATGTTTAACCCTTAGTCTGATTCTGATTCTAAGCCTGATCCTAAGTTTGCTCCTGAGTCAGATTTCCAGTCTGATTTTAAGTCTGATCCTGAGTCTGAGTCACATATAAAGCAGCTTCACCTAAAACCTAATCGAATACAGCAACCATTATAGGCTATTTCAATTCAAACTAAAGTAGTTTAAAGTTATGATTTTATTTTTGAAGTGAAATGAATGAGTCTGCTTGAGTTCAGCTTCCTGTTTTTGCATGTTTTTTGTGTGATTACCCCTGTGCCTCTGAATGTCATGAGAGATTACGTTGTTATGTAAGGTGTTTGTTTGTTTTTGTTTGTTTTAAATGAATCAATATTTTTTGTGACAAAATATTGATTCATTTAACACAATCCTGTAAAAGCAGTTCTGAGAATGTGGGCGGGTCTGAATGGATAATAATTGACAGATGTGCTTCCTGGGCAACATAAACAGCTCTTTGGTAGGCTTAGTGTGTAGGATTGATGGAGTGACACTTTCACAATGCCTTTGTCTGTAACTTGAATCGTGCACGTGTCGTTGTGATGTGATGGGCATGTTATATAGGTAGAAGTACCTGATCGATGTGTTCAACTTCTCAGACAAGTCGTCTAACATTAAAAAAAGCAAATCTTTTGACTTTATGTGGAGGGAAGTGTAGTTTCAATCAGGCTATAAAACACTTCTTGATTCACAACCAAATTTATTCCATGATATTTTACAGAGCGAATCAGATGCCTGAGTTCAGCTGTTATTCCACAGGTTTCTCTCCGGATTCTGCACTAATGCCTTCATACACATAAACCTGCAGCCAAACTGCTGCTTTCACACCTCCAGAGACTTTTCATTAAAATAGATTGATAAAGTGCATCAAAATGATAACAAACTTGAAATTAAAATTTATTCATCAGAATTATTACGGTATGAAAGAACAGAAAACACACCCACAAACATACACACACACAATCCTGACTGAGTTAAACATAATTAATTAATAATTATCTTAAATGATAAACACCCCTATAGCCACACTTTTATGTGAATTGTTAGACCTACAGCCACACCCCTTTAGCTACACCCTCACCTGAATTATTATACCTATAGCCACACCCCTATAGCCACACCCATACCTAAATTATTAAAAGTATAGACACACTGCTATAGCCACACCCATACCTGAATTATTATACCTATAGCCACACCCCTATAGCCACTACCCTACCTGAAAAATATTATACCCACAGCCACACCCTTATAGCCACACCCTTACCTGAATTATTATACCTATAGACACACCCCTACAGCCACACCCATACCTAAAAATTATTATACCTATAGCCACACCCCTACAGCCACACCCATACCTAAATTATTATAACTATAGCCACACCCCTATAGCCACACCCTTACCTGACATATTATAGCTATAGTCACACCCATATAGCCACACCCTTACCTGAAATATTATACCTATAGTCACACCCGTATAGCCACACCCTTACCTGAATTATTATACCTATAGCCACACCCATATAGCCACACCCTTACCCGAATTATTATACCTATAGCCACACCCTTACCTGAATTAATATAACTATAGCCACACCCATATAGCCACACCCTTACCTGAATTATTGTAACTATAGCCACACCCTTACCTGAATTATTATAACTTTAGCCCCCCCCCCATAGCCACACCCTTACCTGAATTATTGTAACTATAGCCACACCCCTATAGCCACACCCTTACCTGAATTATTATAACCAAAGCCACACCCTTACCTGAATTATTGTGCAGGTTGAACTTGGCATCATACACAACCATATCCACATGTTTCATCACACGCTTAATCACATGCTTAACCACACCTACACTAGCCTCACTCTCAACTATACCTTATCTATGCCCCCTTGACCACGCCCCTGTATCCACACTCTTAATCACCTGCAATCTCATGATTTCACACAACTATTTTTTTATTTGTCTTTTATATTAGTAAGTGATGTCATCTAAGTTTCCCTCAGCCCTCCCTGTTGTTATTTCTATGACTGTCTCTGATTAAAGCGTATTGTTGTGGCTCAGGTTCCACTCGGACCGGCTGTGTATCTCTGTCACGATCAGCGCTTATGACTCAGTTTGTAATTAAGACCTGGAACGTATTTCCAACCGTATATCTGCAGGTTATTTATATTCATCTGCATACAGTAATTGTATGGGGTTGACTCATGCTTTACACACACACACACGCACACACACAGACGTGATTATATAATTGGAGATACATTTGCCATTTCAGAAATTTTCTTATAGAAAACATATTCAATTTGAATAATTAAATATTTGCCAAACACTTACAATTTACTTTCACAAAAAGTTACTTCCTTTTTTACTTTTAACAAGAAAACAGATGATTATATTGTTTGTCAACTCTGTTATAGACAAATTAGGTAATGTGTCGAAATAAACTTAATAACAAGAGTCTGACAGTAACCGAATTGGCAGAAACTTTTAGCCCAAATAATTATGGAAAATGACTATTTAAAGTTTTCATACATTTTTAGAATAAAATATATCCAAAAGGATTTTTTTTAACATCATTAGTTTAAACAATGATACACAATAGGAACAATACACTTAGCCAGACAATAAGAAATCATTGTTTTTGGCTAGATAAGACACTTTTTACATAAAAGGGTTATGACCATAACAAAATTTATTGTTATGACCTGTAACATCTTGTGATTCATGGACACCAAATGGATCAGCAATTTTAGAATCACCCATACACCCATACACACACACACACACACACACACACACTGTTTATCACAGACTCTTCCTACACTGACATATTAATTGTATTATTTTATAATAAATGCAGGATTGTTTCTATAGCAACAGTTTGTACAAGTTGTAAAAGTGTGTAAGTGTATATAGGGGGAGCTTTGGTGAAGCAGAGACAGATCTCCAGAGTCTCCAGTGTGAGCGCTCTGACAGAAAAAAAAATGGAAGTTTACGGTTTCCATGGCAACATGACAAGTGTTAGAATGAAGTCACGTTTCTAAAGTCTTTATAAATTTATAGTTGTTCTAACAGAATTGCAGTATATTGTGTGCGTGTGTGTGTGTGTGGTGTGAGTGTTTGTGTTTGCCTCCTGTACATTAAATGTCTACCAGAGTAGGACACTGTATAATTGCAGCTTTGTGGATGTCCTATTTCTTGTATGAGTCAGTGCATAATTCCTTGTGATGTTTGAGCGAGAGAGGGAGAGAGGGAGAGAGAGAGAGAGAGAGAGAGAGAGAGAGAGAAAGGGAACGAGAGAGAGAAAGCTTCCATGTGTGTGTGTTTAACCTTTAAATCCCACAGGCCCATATGTGCTACATATAGCTAATATGCTTAGTAGAGTATTGCATGTGTGTGTGTGTGTGTGTGTGTTTGTGTTCATGCTGAAGTGATAAAAAAGTGCACCACACTTAAAACATGCTCATGCATTTTAAGTGTCAAAGGAAATTTCTCACAAGCGCACATGAAGCATGTGTGTGTGTGTGTGTGTGTGTGTGTGTGTGTGTGTGTTATTCTCTGTGTTCACACTAGTGAGGGTCAGTTGAAGTAAGTAAATAGCTGTGTTTCAGATCCTCACTTGTCCCTCTGGAGAAACCTCGTTAGTATTCCTCTGTTAGAAAGAGCCAAGAACCTTTTAATTATTCAGAGAGCCACTAAACAACCCCGAATGTTATACCTGTTTCTTAAAGAACCCCCAGAAGAACCTATTTTAGGAATCATCTAACACACACACACACACATAAAGGGCTCTTTGTTCAGTTCTAACACCGTTAGATTATCTGAGGCTTGACTATCGTGTGAACTCCTGCAGAACTCTTTCACATGTGTACACAAGATAGTGATCTTTGGTTTACTACCTAAAAGTTCAAATAAAAATAGCGTTAAAGAGGACGGTGAAAGGGTAAATTAAGCTCTCTTCACTTTAACACATTAAAGCGCACAAAATTTTTATCCTCCATCTGTTCCTCTGACTCCTGAGAGAAGATCTGGAAAGGATGCGGAGCTCAATCCTCCCTAAAAAGAGTGGGAGAGAGAAAGAGCGAAAGAAAAAGAGAGAAAATGAGAGGGAGGAAGAGACAGAGAAAGAGAAAGAGAGAGCAAGGGAGAGAGAGAAAGAGATATTAGAGGTTATCCTGCTTCCTTAGAATCTTGAGTTTGTGACGAACAACATTTTAAATAATCAGTAGAAACACTGCACTCTGTAGTGTGCAGTCTGTCTGCACTATGTAGTGTGCATTTTGTCTACACTCAGTGGTGCACACTCAGTCTACACTTTGTAGTGTGCACTCTACACTCATCGGTGTGCACTCTGTCCACACTTTTCTTTTAGTTCTGTCAGAGACTTCCTCACACTAAACAGACAATCCAAAGTAATTACACGCTTTCACTCCGATAAAGTGCACTACTGTAAGTGCGCACTATTGATGTGTGTGACTGGGTGATTGAATAATGGTCTCAGGTCAAGAATTTAATAAGCTTTAATTGTCATTTTAACCATATATAGAGAAGCAGTACACTGTAAAATAAAACAACATGTCTCCAGGATCATAGTGCTACATAAAACAAACTGCTACACTGCACAAAAAACACAAAAAGCTACACAAAACAAAGAACGACACTGAGCTAAGTGTCCTAGCAACATAAAGTGCAGAGTGTGCAACCTGGTGCAAACAGTGCAAGTCAAACAGTGCAATAGACAATACAAACACCACTCCAGACAGTGCAATAGACAATACAAACACCACTCCAGACAGTGCAATAGACAATACAAACACCACTCCAAACAGTGCAATAGATGATACAAACACCACTCCAACAGTGCAATAGACAATACAACAAACACCAGCTCAATAGCAATACAAACAGACAGTGCAATAGACAATACAAACACCACTCCAAACAGTGCAATAGATGATACAAACACCACTCCAGACAGTGCAATAAACAATACAAACACCACTCCAGATAGTGCAATAGACAATACAAACACCACTCCAGACAGTGCAATAGACAATACAAACACCACTCCAAACAGTGCAATAGACGATACAAACACCACTCCAGACAGTGCAATAGACAATACAAACACCACTCCAAACGGTGCAATAGACAATACAAACCACTCCAGACAGTGCAATGACAATACCAAACACCACTCCAGACAGTGCAATAGACAAACAAACACCACTCCAATACCATAGACAATACACAACCCACTCAGACAGTGCAATAGACAATACAAACACCACTCCAAACAGTGCAATAGACAATACAAACACCACTCCAGACAGTGCAATAGACAATACAAACACCACTCCAGACAGTGCAATAGACAATACAAACACCACTCCAGACAGTGCAATAGACAATACAAACACCACTCCAAATGGTGCAATAAACAATCCACAAACACACTCCCAAATGGTGCAATAAACATACAAACACCACTCCAAACTGTGCAATAGACAATACAAACACCACTCCAGATAGTGCAATAGACAATACAAACACCACTCCAGACAGTGCAATAAACAATACAAACACCACTCCAAACAGTGCAATAGACAATACAAACACCACTCCAAATGGTGCAATAAACAATACAAACACCACTCCAAACAGTGCAATAAACAATACAAACACCACTCCAAACAGTGCAATAGACAATACAAAACAGTCTATAGGCTATATTGTGTAATAGATAGTAGAATTGCAAATATTGCAGCATTAAAGTGTCTAAGCATTGAAGGGTTATTGTATTTGTGTTTATGTAATGTTATGGATGTAAATTGGGTGAGTGTGTGATGTTTGAGGTAATTCAGTTCTGAGTGTTGTGAAACCTGATGGAAGAAAATGTTACACATTCTATAAGGGCCCGAATGCTACAGTACCTTTTTCTGAGTGGCAGGAGGGTGAAAACTAAGTGTGAGGGGTGTGTGGGTTCGTCCATAATGATTTAGGCTTTGCAGATGTGTGTGTGGTGTTAATGTCCATTGTAGAGGAAAGAAAGACTAGAATGATTTTCTTAACTTTCCTCACTATCTGTGACCATTTGTGTCTTGCAATCCAAAACGTTGCAGTTCCCTAAACAGGCAGTGACAAGGCCGCTTAATATGCTCTCAATGGTCCCTCTGTAGACCATGGTCAGGATGGGTGGGGGTGAGAGATGGGCTTTTCTCAGCCTTCACAGGAAGTTTTTTTGTTAATGGAGCTGGTGTTGAATGACCTGAACCACTAAATGGACAGCAAGAAATTTGGTGCTTTTCATGATCTCTACGGAGGATTCGTCAATGTTCACCAGACAATGTTCACTCCTCGCTCTTCTGAAGTCAACAATTAGTTCCTTAGTTTTGTTGATGTTCAGATACAGGTTGTTAGCTCAACACCAGGCTGTTAGCTGTTGCACCTCTTCACTGTATGCTGACATGCCGTTGCTGATGAGACCCACCAAGGTCATGTTATCGGCAAACTTAACAATTGAGCTTGCATTGCAACAGTCATGAATCAGGGGAGTGAACGGCAATAGGCTTAGCACACAGCCCTGTGGGGCCACATCGCTTAATGTAGTGGTGCGGAATATGTTGGATCCAATCCAGACTGACTGAGGTACCCCGGTCAGAAAATCCAGATTCCAGATGCAGAGGAAGATGTTTAGGCCAAGCAGTCTTACCTTCTTGATCAAGTGCTGAAGGATGATGGCTAAATTGAAGTCTATGAACAGCATTCGTGCGTAAATGTCCTTATTGTAAATTGTGGCAATGGGTTCCGCTGTTGAGCGGTTTGAATAATACACAAACCATAAGCGGTCCAGTGAAGGTGGCGGCAAGGTCTTGATGTGCCTGGGACAGTAGTCATTGAGGCAGGAGACAGTCAACTTTTTTTGCATGGTGAAGCTGATCATAGAATGTGTAAGATGTCTGTAAGTTTGCTAGCTGTTCTGCACAATCCCTGAGAACTCTGCCAGGGTTGAAAAATGTATACAAACGGGTGCACATTTTGCTATCATATTAACCACAGCATATGTGTTTGCTAACGTTACTTAGTTTATTAGTAAACATTAGTTAACTTACTAACTAGATATATTTGTAAGCTTAACCAGCTCTCAGTTTTATGGGAAAAAAAGTACTCAATTTACCATCAGTTTACCATCAGAAGACAATAGCCTATAATCACATTTAACGTGATCCTGGTAGTTGATTTCCTTTTTTGGTAGTTGATTTCCAAATCAAAGCTGTACTTTTTTACTTTAGCTGAATTAAAAATGTGTAGTCGGTACTTCACTACACTAAGGTTTAACCGTGAGTATCTGTACTTCTACTTGAAAATGGCCAGTGTCCTACAGTCACAAACACCACTAGTGATGGGCAGTAATTAGATCTTGCACCATTCCATGGTAATGTAATTACACAAGCTATCACCACAGGCTTTAACACAGAGAGCTGGTTTGATCAGGACACCAGCATACATGAAGTAGAGACTTAGTTCTGTAGGATGCCTGGGGTAAACCCTGCACACACACACACACACACACACACACACACCTCGAGCACAGACGGTGGCCATAATAACTGATTATTACATTACAGTGAGGACAAACTGCACACCGTTCACACTACAGCCACGTTTAATTCATTTGATTTATAACAGAGATGTTTCTAGCACTCAAGTGAGCAATAAAAAGGAGTGTATTGCCTGCAGGGAGCACACACACACGCCACATACACACCCACACACACACATACACACAAATTTTTTAGTCCTATTTTCTCTGTCCTATTTTCGTTCTGGGACATTTATAAACCAAAGAAATTTGACAGGTAGAATCTCTCTATCACACACACACATACACAGTAATGTATTAATTAAACAGTTTGGCCAGAAATGTGTCTCTTTTTTTGTTAAATGTACTTCATCAGCAGAGCCCTGTCTGGTGTGATGCTAGCGTTGGCAACAGTGAGTCAAATGCTATGGCCACCAGTTTAGCAGGGTGTCCTTTATCTGAATTTGTTTTAAGATGCAGATGGTTTTTTAATGTAAACTCAAAGGTTTCTTTTTTTGAGTCCTCTAAGATTGCCAGTGGATCAGTGACACATGAAGGCTTAAGTTGAAGGCCAACAGAAGGCATTTCCATGTTTAGCTGTAGGTAAGCTCCGCCTTTATTCGATGAAGCAAATAAGCACTTGTGACTTATGTCCTATTTGCATTGGATAAGTATTATGTGGAACCTCTTTTGATTTTAAATTCCCCCCTCCAAAAAAAACCACACACACACACACACACACACACACACACATATACATTTAAACAGGATAAGCAATGCCTGTGATTTAACTCGATGTTACGGCCGATCTGCCAGATATAATGTGTTGCTCTGAATAGGCTATTACTTGGCAATGTTTTTTTGTTATAGGTATACCGCATGTGGATATATAAGTCATTTATCTATCTATCATTCTTTTTGTTTTCGCTCTTTTCTTGGCATTCAGCCTTTTCTTTTTGCAAATGTTATGGTTGTGTGGTGTGTAGCAATATGCAGCACCCAAAATACACACCAACACAGCCTTCATTCTTCGCATACAGGAAACAGGGATACCGAACCCTGACAAATCCTGGCCAAATCACAGAGATGCCGATTTGCATGCGACTAATATTATCACAGGGCTTGGGTGTTTAACGAGGTCCTTGCTTTCCAAATGAAAAACATGGCTGTTTCTAATGAAATTCAGATCGCAGACAACCCGCGCAATTATTACAAATGACTAGAGATCCCCAGGTAATATGAATCCTATGCGAATAGCACATAAGAACGCAAATGACCAATATATTAATAAATCTTATTAAATAATAATGAATCCAACTAAATATTAATGAGTCTATTAACCTCTTTCTAATGATTTGTATATTACATTTAGTTAGGATTGTTTACTGTATAAACTGGGAGTAAGCGAAAAAATATGTTTACTTTAATTCGACCTCTATTTTGTGCATTAGTGGACACACACCTTGTTTCCATGGGGTCCTTGGTGAGGTAAACAATCCAGTACACGAGGTTAAAGGCTCCAAAGGCCAGAGGGAATAGAATGCGTGAGTATTTATCAATGATGCTGGTGCCATTTAGCGAAGTGTCAGCAGGTGTGGCTGTACCCTGCTGATGTAATTCGGGGATGGGGCTCGCAGGAATTGCAGAGTTCTCTTTCTGTGACACGGAGTTTAACCTTTTCTTCAGAACAGTGCTGGGATCCAGCAGAGTCTGAAATAGAGGAGAATCATTAAGACAGCGCAGAACCGTGCAGAAAGACCCAGAGACATAGGCGAAGGGTGAACCAACTCTAGGCTGAGGCTAACATATGGGCTTGCGGATGTGGGTGTCATAAAATATTATTGTAATAATGTAATATTACATTAAATATTTTAATGAATTTATTATATTTATACCACTTTCATTTGTTACAAAACTCCTTATTAAAGGCAGTGCTTTAAGTGAGAAAATTCCACAGTGAATTACCATGGGGACACACTACAGGCTACACATGCTAACTGGACATTAAACATCGGTAAAAAAACTAAAGGATGAATGCACATGAACTTTGAGCTTCCCGTCTGTCTGTTAGGCTTTAGGTCTTTAATCTAATCCAACTTAAAGACCTCTGTAGTGTGTAAAAGGACCTGCTTCCTGCAAGATCACTTAAAGAAAGTGCTCCAGTTTCCAATCACTGATTAATTTCCTCGAACAGCAGCTCTTTCTTTTAAATAAAGTTAAGTATTTTTATCCCTTTAGTGTTGCATTTAATGCGAGTGCCGTTCGTCAGCTCTAACGCTCGCTCTCTTTAAACCTGTTTTTAAACTGCGTTCATTTCAATTATTTCCACTAATAAATAAAAATCTCTCGCTTATAAATGTGAAGCACTTTTAACTTTTACAAATTAGACCTTTTTTTTCTTATTTTATAGAATTAATCCACTCAGATGCACCTAAACCTCATCTTAATCTAAAAAAAAATATTACATACGAATGTAATTGATTGTTATCCTTAAAATGATTTAAATTTTGATGTTATATTTCAGCAAAGTAATTTTAGTCTCCTGCTTTCTGATTGTTAAAAATAAAAACAGAACAGAAGGGTTAATACAGCAGGAGTCAGGAGTCCCACTGTGATACACATCTGACACACATACACACATACACAGAGCACAGAAGTCATGCTCACAGTCACAGCCAAAAAAATTTTATTATTGTAGCAGAATTTTAGTCAGTCAAATAAATAAATTCATTCGTTTTCTGCATTATATTTGTACAGACAATTACATTTGGTCAATATTTAGTGATTTATTAAACTAATTCTTATTCTTTACGATCATCACACAAGCTGAATAAAGGGCAGGATCAAGGCCAGTGTAAGAGGTGGCAGTAAAGGGCAGGAAAAAAGGCGGAGTAAAGGACAGGGTAAGAGGTGGAGTAAAGCGCAGTGTAAGAGGTGGAGTAAAGGACAGGGTAAGAGGTGAAGTAAAGGACAGGGTAAGAGGTGAAGTAAAGGACAGGGTAAGGGCAGAGTAAAGGACACGGTAAAAGGCAGAGTTAAGGACAGGGTGAGAGGTGAAGTAAAGGACAGGGTAAAAGGTAAAGTACAGTGCAGGGTAAGTATTTAAGTAAGGGGCAGGGTAGGTTTTTAAGTGAAGGGCAGGATAATAGGTGGAGTAAAGGGCAGGATAAGAGCAGAGTAAAAGACAGGGTAAAAGGCATAGTAAAGGACAGGTTAAGAGGTGAAGTAAAAAAAAGGGGTAAGAAGTGAAGTAAAGGGCAGAGTGAGTGTTTAGTAAAGAACAGAGTAAGGGGTGAACTAAAGATTGGGGTAAGAGGTGGAGTAAAGGGCAGGGTAAGTGTTCAAGAAAGGACAGGGTAAGGGGTGAAGTAAAGAGTGGGTTAAGAGGTACAGGGTAAGATGTGGTGTAAAGAACAGGGTAAGAGATAGATGAAAGGAGAGGTTAAGAGGCAGAGCAGGGAGCAGGGTAAGAGGCAGGAGTAAATATCAGTTTTATGATAATGTATTTTGATGTATTTGATGAGATAAAGAATGGTAGCAGAACATTACCGTAACGTCTTTGCTGTCATTTTTACTGGCGGTTGCGATGGCGGCTCGGGCAGCGTTGGCACGGTGATGCTCTCGGTTGGCCTGCACTGTGGAAAAGTAGTTGACGGCAGCGAACTCAATGAGGGCAGAGAAGACGAAGGCGAAGCAGACGGCAATGAACCAGTCCATGGCGGTGGCGTAGGATACTTTAGGAAGTGAGTGTCGAGCACTAATACTCAGAGTCGTCATGGTTAGTACTGTGGTGATGCCTACATACATACACACAAAAGTATTGAAGAATATTCGAATAAATACTACTTATTCACTTTTTCCACACTCTTGCATAGAGGCGGGGCTTATACGCACAAAGGCGGGGCTTATATTAAATCCAGTAATATCAGCCATGTTATGTCAGTAGATAAGCTTGCATAACCTAGTCTGCTAATGAACATTATTAACATCAGATAGCTAGTGAAGAAGCATTAATGCTAACATTAGCCCTGCCTCAAACTGATTCAATCAACTCTGAATCAAAACCACTGAATCAACAATTCTATTTGCTAAATTCTTCCCTTTGTCACGCTAAATCAACAAAATTAATCAACACATGTTTACCCTAGACTGAATCACCACTAAATTAAAACAAATTGAATCAATAATGAGTATTGATTCAACAAAGTAACCGAATGAGCACTAAACAACAATGAATCAAAAGCCTATCCACCCATACCAAATCAATACTGATTTCAACAGAATAAATAAACACTGAATCAACACCTCTGACTGTATCAACACAAGGAATCAAAACTGAATCAAAACCCATCTAATCCTGAACAGAATCAAAAGAATGCCACTACATCAATAGTGAGTCATTACAAAAACAGAGCACCAAGAGTCCAAAATTTACACACACCCCACACATTTAATCAAACCACCCCCACACACACACACACACACTCCTCCCCCACACTGACTCGGCATCCGTATTTAGCTGTGTTTTTTTACTCTAGTGGAGTGCATTGTGTTTGTGAGATTGGCAGAAGGTGTGGGAGGCGAGTGAGCGGGATGAGTTATTCTGAGGTATTCTGAGTTATTCTGTCTCTGGAAACAGAACCGACGACAGAAACTCTGCCATGGAGACGAAGAGCTGAAGAGATGAGAAGCTCGCCCACAACTCAGCTCAAATATCCGTTCCAGATAAAGAAACCAAGAGTAAGGAGCGAGGCAAATGTTCACGCCATGAATATTAATAAAGTGAAAAAAGCACAGTTTTAGATTTTATCGAAGGTTGCCTCTAAACACATTAAACGCTCAATGTTGTGTACACACATTATTATTTCATTACCTCCATTTAATGTTTAATAGTTTTACACAAAATTTCAAACTCTATCTAAAAAGTAAAACGGATGGACTGGATCATGTGCTGTTCCACGCATTGCTGTATGATGTTAGTGGAAACTATTCTGTTAAATAATTCTCAATAATTTAATAATAAATTATAAATATGATTAAGATTCTTATTCGATTTATTCTCAATTAGATGTCATCATATCATCCTTTACTTCTTAGCATAACTCTAGTTTGTATTTTAGTCTGTCTTAACTCTATCCTGTCTGTTATTAACACACACACACACACCACTCATGTTTACACTCCCATCGGCTGTAGTAAGCAGCGTCATGGCTATATGTCAATAAACAATGCTTAAAGGTTTATCATCCTGAAATGAGAAACAAGAAATCGAGCTGCTGATAGACATACACATTTTCCTCTCTCGTCTGTAAGAGCCGAGCGAACAGGAAGTGCGGCTAAAACAGAGTGATGTGCTGGTGGAAAGCCATGCCAGAGGCCATACAATGCTTTTATGAGGAAGATACTTTTGTCTAAATGAAGCTTGCTGGAGTAGAAAGCATTCACTAAGAGATTACAGCTCTACGCTGAGGGACGCGTTCACTGCACAAGTTTTTAAACATCGCTCATTGATCTGCTGACACATACTGTATACTGTACTATGTATAAAAACGGTTGGGACTGAATCAGAATCACACTCATGAGTAAAAGATAACAACAAAGATAATTAAACTATTGCAATGTTATAGTATATATATATATATATATATATATATATATATATATATATATAGAGAGAGAGAGAGAGAGAGAGAGAGAGCGCGAGAGTCATATATATATATATATATATATATATACACTATTAAAACAGTTGAATCTATTCAGTTCCAAATGAGTCAATAATGTGAATGAATCAGTATCGAGCTGGTTTTCTCTTTAGGGTAAATAAATCAGTACTGAGTCATTTTCTTTATCAAGGTGAATAAATCTGTATCGAATCATTTTTATGTTATTGTGAATGAATCAGAAATTAGTTATTTTCTTTGTTTTGGTAAATGAATCATTATCAGTCATTCTCTTCATTAAGGTGAATGAAGCAAAATTGAGTCATACTTTTTGTTAAGGTGAATGAATCAATATCGAGTCGCTTTCAATGTAAAGGCATATGACTCACTATTGGTTGTTCTCATCATTACGGTAAGTGAATCACTATCAAATCGTTTTCTTCATTAATGTAAATGACTCTGTATGGAGTTGTTCTTTTTCTTCAGGTTAATGAATCAGCATTAATTTGTTCACTTCTTGTGGTCGTTTAACTTTTTTCTATAGTTGATGGAAAACACTTAAATTCTTACAGTAAAGCATGTAAGTAGCTTTGCTTCATTTTTTTCTATGTCTGCTCTTGTTATTTCCAGAGAAGTGCATAGACGATGGAAGCAGATCTCCAGCAATCAATTCGCTTTAGTCCTTATGCCACTCAGAGTGAGCGATCCGACTCCATTATCAGCTGCTGCCAGCAGCGTCCATTACGCTAATGAAGCCAGCTTCACAAACAGACACACAAACAGCCGAACAGCAGAGAAATGACTGGAACTTCAGACTGCAGGAGACACTTAGACACTTCTTGCTGATCGGATGTGAAGAACTGAGGAACGTCAAAATAAAGCTCTTCAAACACTAACATTAGGATATAATTCCGTAGTTACAGAGGACCCAAACATTTGCAGTACAACATATGATGTCATGAGGTTCAGTTTTCAACTGTGATGAGAGTAATATAACTTTTATGGCAAGAAGAAACGGAAACAAAGACCATATATGGAAAGGATATTCATTTCGTCTGTACTTCAATCTTCAATCAACTTCATCCTACAATCTCACGTCTTTTATTTTGAATGATGCCCTTTTTTGCCTCCTAAATAAAATAATATTTATAGTATTCATAATTAAATTCTGCTAGTTCTGAATCTAGTCCTTTATCAAATCTTATTAAAAAGCTCACAGGCACCAGCTCTATTTTTAGCCTAATTATAAAAACTAAATTCAGCAAAACGTTTATAAATCATGTGGAGAGAATGAAAAGGCTGAATGATGCAACAATCATACCCCAAAGTTTACAAAAACTCCACCTACCGAAGACGGTTCTAGCAGGAACAGACTCTTTGTTGATCCAGAAGGAGACCTGAGCCAGGATGACTGTCATAATGCAGGGGATGTAGGTTTGAATCAGGAAGAAACCCATCTTCCTCTGCAAATGGAAGTGAACTGTCATGACGATGTATTCACCTAAGGAGAGTAAACAGGAGGTGGCGACTTGGGTAGAAAAGCAGCTTTGGTCACCAATAAAACTAGAATTAAAAATCTCACTACAGAATTAAACAAGCTACCCTAATAAAATCTTTATTGACTTCCTCTCGTCACACACAGCAATGAGTGAATTAAAGAGTCGGGAGTTTCAGCGTAAAGCTCATTGAGATTAGATGTACAGGTCCTTGAAAAAGTATTCATGCCCCTTAAAGTTTTTCACATTTTTTCACTTTACAACCACAAAATTGAATGTATTTTATTGAGATTTTATGTGAAAGACCAACACAAAGTAGCACATAATTGTGAAGTGAAACGAAAATGCTATAGTATTCAAAATTGTAAGCAAATGAAAATCTGAAAAATGCGGCATGCATTTGTATTCAGCCCCCTGTGCTCTGATACCCCTTAATAAACTCAAATAAAATTGCCTTCAGAAGTCACCTAATTAGAGTCCACCTGTGTGTAATTCAGTCTCAGTATAAATACACCTGTTCTGTGACGGCCTTAGTAGTTTGTTAGAAAACACTACTGAAAAAAACCAGCATCATGAAGATCAGAGGACTCAAACAGGTCGGGGATAAAGTTGTGGAGAAGTTTAAAGCAGGGTTAAGTTATCCCAAGCTTTAAACATCTCAAGGAGCACTGTTCAATCCAGCATTCAAAAATGGGAAACATATGCCACAACTGCAAACCTACCAAGTCATGGCTGTCCACCTAAACTGACAGACTGAGAAAGCTGAGAGAGCACTGGTCAGAGAAGCAGCCATAAAGCTCATGATCACTCTGGAGGAGCTACAGAACTCCACAGCTCAGGTGAGAGAATCTGTCCACAGGACAACTATAAGTCTGGCCTTTATGAAAAAGTAGCAAAAAGAAAGCCATTGCTGAAAGACAGACATAAGAGGTCCCATTTTTAGTTTGCCACAAGCCATGTTGGGGTCACAGCAGACATGCGAAAGAAGTCGCTCTGGTCAGATGAGACCAAAGTTGAACTTTTGGGCCTAAATTCAAAGCACCATGTGTGGTGAAAAAGTAACACTGCTCATCACCCTAAACACACCATCCCCAATGACGACACCTTAAATCATCCAAAAGAAAATTTTAGGGGGAAAAACAGAAAGACGTTGATAAATCAGATAAATACGAAAAAAGGTGGCGGCTTGAGCAGACTTTTTAATCCGACTATCCAGTGAAGATCTTCCTTAGATATGAAATGGTTATTTTTTTATGCCGTTTGGTTTGATTGGTTTGTAAGTTATAAGTGAGAGTTCAGAGGTTCTGCAGAAACCTTCGTTTCGTCATGTAAGCAGTTTATTTTAAAGCCCGATCAGCGTTTTCTCTCAGCAGTAAAGCCGATTAGCCCGTGTCCTGCAAGATTAAAATCATTTATTTCTGAAGGTTTATCTGTTTAATATCCGCCCGTTTTCCTTTCTTACCCGTGTCGGACTTGAGCTTTTCGCTGGACACTGTCTGTCCGATCAGATCATATTGTAGCAGGCTGGATGATTCCTGCGGCACCTCTACTGAAAGTAAGGGCCCTTTCTTCCAGGTGTAGATGATCTCACTCATGGGGTAAGCGTCTAAAGCACAGGAACACAGACTCAGAGCGAGCAGTGAAATATTCAAAACAGGTTTCAATGAGCGAAGAGTGTTAGAGAGACCTACAGCTGCCGAACTTCAGCGGACATGAATGACCGTCCATAGGAAAGTTGATCAGCCTCATGGGACACTCTGCATTTATGGTTAACCTAAGAGACAGATAAAGATAAAAAGACCGAACTAAGTGGAAATATCAGCCAAGATGAAAAAATTTTTTTCTTCGTTTACATTTGCGTTCTGTTTTTTTTTTTTTTTTTTAAATACTAGTGTCTTCTTGTCTCTAACGTGTCTTATCTTATCTTATCTTATCTTATCTTATCTTATCTTATCTTATCTTATCTTATCTTATCTTATCTTATCGTGTCTTATCTTAGCTTGTCTTATCTTATCTTTTGTCTTATCTTGTCTTATCTTATGTCTCATCTTATGTCCTATCTTGGCATATAATATCTATGTCTAATCTTAATTCATTTTATGTCTTATGTTGTTTTTTCTTATCTTATCCTATTTTATGGCCTATCGTATCTTATGTCTTGTCTTATCTTATCTTATCTTATATCATGTCTTATATTGTCAGTTTGCCTCTGGTATTTCTGTTGTTGTTGTTTCCTGAACTGTTCTTTCTAACACTGTTGATCCTAGCGTCTCAGCGTGAGATGTCAGTGATCGTGAGGTCAGACAGGCGTTAAAGCCTTGTTAATCTGGTTTTACAAAGTTGCGCGTAGCGTGAACGGGAGAAGGGCGGGACGACACCTGAGATGAGACGTCATGCAGTTGTGGGTAAGGGTGTAAGCGGGATAGCGAGCTGCTTACCTCATGGTGTAGAGAATTGTTCCATTCTGCATGATGCGGAACAGCTTGTTCGGAGTTGTCATGTTGTGAGCAATGGAGCGTTTTCCATTTCGGAAAAACGTATCCGGAGTCCAGATCTTGCTGACCATCAGGTTGTTGAGACGCAGTATCTCGATGGGACCCTCGAACTGCAGACGCTCGTCTATCCATGTCTGACGGAAAAACACATCCATGGTGTACTCCTAAGGAGAGGAAACCAGCACTCCCTTCATCACACAGCTTTAACCAGCGACCAATAATCCAAATTAATCAAGCACAATGCATTTCATAGTCATTTATTTATATTTATATCATTTTTATTATTGTTTTAAGTATAATGCGAGTATTAATATATATTTGAATATTCATGAATTTTATGTTGCGTGTTTAAAATAATCATATGAACTGATTCTATTAATAGATTTCTATTATTAACTTTTTTATATTCTTCTTCAATTTCCTGTTTTTAAATGTTCTTTTCTGTCATTAAAACTTTTAACTTATCTAGTGTATACTTTTTTCTTTCTTTTTTTCTTTCTTATTACTTTCTTCTCCGTATTACCTTATTTCTCTTTCTTTTTTACTTTTGCTTTCACTTGCTTGTATGATAAAATGAAGTGTTTACTCTGATCTTCTCTCGCTGCTGCGTGGTGTAAATTGATTTGTTGTATAATTTCATCATGCCGGTTTTCCTTCAGCGTAGTTATCCGCTTTCCTCAGGTTTCACAGAGAAGTAAAACAAAACAGGTTTTTACTCACGCACCATTTCCACATCAGACACGGGACCAAAGCTGGTGACAAAAATGTCCGTCTTCACTTCTGTGACCGGACCTGAGCACAAGATTACACATTATTTACAGATAAAGATCTGCAAACATAAACATTTGGTACACAAGCCTTCAGATTAGTCTGAAATGCAAAGCTGATATCTTTATCTGAAACGTAAAAACTTCAAGCAGACCGAATATCAATGATCAGTGAAGCTTAAAAACATAATCAGAGCAAAACCATCAGGCTCGATTTCATAAACACCATACACACACCACACATACACATAATGCTGAGTTCTGCTCTCTGCTTGGTCATCATGAGTTGATAAATTTTTTTAGAACAGCAACTTTGACAGTAGCACAAATATATATCAATGCACTCGCTCTGATCTGCTATCGTTTCCATAGCAACAGCTCCTTTACAGAGACGCTCTATGTGGAATATGTGTGTAAGGAGTCTCCAGTGTGAGTGCTGTGTGTCAGTCAGAGGTAAAGCTCAGATTTTAATCTGATGAACTAATGAGTCACTTGGTATTTTTTTCCATCACACACCCACACACAGGGTTTATTATTTAAATATGACGTAAGCAGTTTGTCTTGTGATAAATATATTGATTTTTTTAACATAAATAAGAATAATACACTTTAAAAATTCAAAGTAACTTAATTGTATTTCTTAAGTCATTTTTGGGATCAGATTATACGTAAAAAAAAAAGCGCAAAAGTTTGATGATGGTGGTTATTATAATGTTTTTGATGATGATGATGATGATGATGATGATAATGATGTTAATGATGTTGAACTGTGTTATATTGTGGAAAAGTCCAGCAGTTTTTACCTCCGAATCCGGGTCTTAGTCTGTTGTCGTATCCATCTAGTAATCTGTCCAGAATCCGTGTGATGTTGTCCAGATAGACTCGAGCCTCCGCCGGACCGGATTTGGACCAAACTTTCCCCACGCTGAGACACGCCGCGCACGCAATCACGTCATTTAAATAAAGAAAAAGTTCCTAAAAGTTATTGTTAATAAAGCAGTGTTTCTGAGACTTACCATGAAAGCAGGATGAGAGTGTGTACGAGAGCCATGGCTGGTCCTGAGCGTGTGCGTGTGTGTGTGTGTATGAAAGCCTTCTTGGTGTCAGCTGGTGGTGTGTACAGCTCATCGCTCATAAGCGGATGCAGGAAAAGGAGCACTCTTTCTATGATTTTTGTGCTCGGCTGGAGAACCGCGTCGTAAAAACACAAGAAGACGAGTGCATTAGCGTCGAGTGCAGCCACGACGCTTAATCGCTTTACATCCTCAACATCTCCTTTTATTTCCTGTTCATTAGGTTATCCTCACGTTTATTCCTTTAAGTTCAGTCTGCAGCACGTCAGACGCCTTTTTTTTTACATTGTTAACCTTAGGGTCAGCATGAAACATGACCCCCTCTGCTTTTAACTATTTTAAGATGCAAGTGAAGCTTAAAAAATCTTACTAAAGTTCAGTGTTATGACATCATCAAATCTAATGGCCAGTCAGCTACCAGTATGGAAATAAAGGCAGAGCAACACCAATTATTCAGGTAATGGAGCCAAGATGTGCTGAAGTTCAGTTTTACTCTTTACCAATCATGCACTAGTTAAGCTAGTTTATTTTTACAACCTGCTTAGGTTTTTCTGTAAACTTTGTTGAGTTTTATTTTAACACCTGACTCAGATAAACAGGTGTGCTGCAGTAACTCGATTTCTGCCATGAGGTGGATCAGGAATCTGTTGTGATCAGAACAGAATCTTTATCCTTTTAAAATCCTGGGGGAATAAAACTCATAAAAACTAAAGCCCGGTACGAAAGTGAAGAACAAAGATGCTGAGATTTCACACAGCGGCCTGTTGGCTACCAATTTGTCGCTGTGAAGAAGAACGAGGACTTTTTTTCTCTCTATTGCTTCATTCGGGGGGTATATTTTATACGTTTGAAGCTGATTTACAGCCGTTATGGCTTTCTGTAAGCTCTCAATATATTTACACCCAGAGGAGAATCTCAGCTCTCCAGATGAAGAGGAGCCAAACCCCAAAGCTGAAGACAGCAATGAGGAGGGAGGAGTCTGATCCCTTAATTTAAACCCAGAGCCAGAAACGACGCGCTCAGGGCTTGTTTAAACAGCGTACCTTCTGAATTTTATCTAAAGTGAGAGCAGCTCCAAGAAAAAAACATCCTGAAGCCAAAACACTCAGAAACAGAAGCTAGCTTTAAATATACAGCAAGAGGAGAGGATACAATAAATAAACACATACATACACACACACACACACACACACACACGCAAAATAAATACTACCTCACGTATGTGCAATACCACTGTGCACTACACTTTAAAGAAGTTGAATGTTTCAATTGTACTGCTTGTGCATTGTTTTTGTTATTTATTTTCTTTCAGTTCTTCTTATCTTCTTCTTTTTGAACCATCTCTTTACTTTTTATTGCACTGTTGTTATGAGCCACTGTAGTTTTGTACTTCCTTGTGCATTGACAATAAAGACTATTCTAATCTATTCTATTCTATTTGGATTGGCTCAAATCAAATGCGTAAATAAGCTTCATATTCTAAAACACAGCCAATACACCTGCAGTAGAAATACTGATGAAAGCCAGGTTTTTAAAAATAAAACTTAGAGACTTTTTTCCCTCTAAAATTAAAGCTAAAGATTGCAGGGCAGTCCTGTGATGCTAATATATTTCTCGATATCTAGACCCAGAATACAGACAGTGTTTACTGAAAAAGCTGATTAAAGTAATGTTGTAAAATGTACATTTTGTAGACTCATAAAGACATTTAACTACAATAAAACTAATAATAGCTTCTAAACCAGTTTTAAAACCTTTGTTTTCATCTTCTTTCATGCAGTGTTAGTTTTTTTCCGGTGGAATTTTGTTACAGTGCTTTGCCAGGTGATTTATTTATTTATTGCTTATTTGAGAGACCATAATAGTTTAGATACAAACTAACTTAATATTTTTTACATTTTTAACTGGATATCGGTTTATGTCATGTTATAGACTAGTTGTTATCTAGTAGTTAAGTGTCTATTACATTGTAATAAGCACTACAGAAAATAAAGCCTTACACAACACTTTTCTAAAAACGTTTTTATTTTAATTTTTTTACTGTTATTTAAAACACAAATTTTTGGAAAAACATCAACTAATATAATGTTATTAATGTACAGATCAAATTAATATTGATTGAGTTTTCTTTTGTACATTTTTGTTTAAATAGTAAAATCTTTTTTTATATTGACTTGCTTAAAAAACAGTATTCTGCTGTTTAATTTCTGTCTTGTGAAAAACAATAAGGATTTTGTCGCTCTTTCTCACGCAGTGGTGTTAATGGCAGAGCTCAGGGTAAATATAATCATGGCATGAGAGGATTTTAAACCTAAATGGCAGCGATTCAGGAAGCGGAGCAGGAAGTGGAGGCCGGACGCAGATCAATGAGAACTGGGAGGGAACCCAAGCTGATTTGGCGAGCGGGATGCGAGTTTGCAGGGTAAAGGTGTGCCAAACAGGCGCTCGCATGGCCGACACCACGCTGCTGCAGCCAAATGTTTCTCTGTTCACTCCGTATGGAGGTAGAGGCCTGAGAAAACCACACGCAAAACCTAACAAAGGGCAAAACACCGAAATATCAGAGACGTTAATTTGATGGGGGGATTATAGAATCGGATTCTTATTAAAGGGGTTATAAATAAAAGACATAATCACATGTTATCACACAATACTAAAGTATGCAAAAGTATGCATCAGTAATATACAGCAACTTAATGATGACTTCAACCCTAAAGGCGAAGTCATCTATTTTATCTGTTTACTGTTACATTTAATGTTCAGTGTAAATAGTTACTGTTATTGATCTTATTTTCTTTAATAACCCTATAGTAATAAAAACACTGAGAAATTAACACACACACTGAATTTGAAGAACAGTTAGACAAATTGTTGCTATGGAAATGATGATCAACGCAATCATTAAATCAACACCTGTCCACTAATTACAGAGCAGAACACATTAGCAGTGTTTTTATCATTTATGAATCAATATAAACTCTGTTAGTTTGTTACTGCCTTTGCTGCTCTTGGCCAATCAGAGCGCAGTGTTTCATAGTCATCTTTGCTTAAATGAAACATGACAGAAGTGTGTTAGTTTTCTAACTCTGTTTCTGTTTATCTGCCGTTTATTTCATTTCATTGACGCTCAGTGTGCGTAACGTCTTGACATGTCAAAGAGAATCCGCCTATGCAGGTGTTCTGTTTTATAAAACGTCTCTCTTCCCTGCCTCAAAGTTTTATTTCTTATGCGACCACTTCATTTACTGTCACTTTTGCTTGCGGTGTGTGAGTGTGCAGTGTTTACGGCTCTCTCACACACACCTCACCGAATACTTTTATCCTGCTTTCTCTTATACTCTTATAAAAATTCTCTTCATATTATGAATTTATTTTCAAACATATTTAACAAACTGAATGATAATTAAGTTAGTAAATGAATTATTGCATTATTATTATTAATAAAGAGACATAATGGGAATTTATATTAGACTATTATTATTAGACTGTACATTTCTTTTTTTATATTCTTAAGTTTTTTGTGTCAATAATAATCATAGAAAAGAATAGAACGCTTTTGGCAGCGTGTTTGTAGCAGGACATTAAAAAAGAAAAGTGGAACTGTTTTACACAGGTTAGGATTAGGAGCAGTGTTTAGAGTGGATTTAGGGGTGGGGTTTGAGGATGGGTTCAAAGTGGGGTCACTGGAGAGTTGGTTTTCTGCTATATCACACTTACTTACTGTATATCCCCCACGTTTATAATAAAATCACCCTCTAATATCTTTCACTGTAAATTAATTAAACAAACACAGAAACCTTAAATGTTAATTAATAGAGCACAGAATGAGGTGAATTCTTTAATAATAGTCACAGCTATATTACGGATGAAAACTCATCATGGTTCATCGGCATCAGAAGCCAGCATGTTTGTGGTCTTCTAGTCTGGGGGAGGCGCCTAATGAAGTGTAAATTCTGAATAACAAACTTCCTTTTTCTGGACTTTATCTCCACCATGAAGCTGAACACACCTCAGCGCTGGCATGTCCATGCTGCCAAATCCTAATAGATGCCAAAATCTATGTCCAAAAGTGAGCGTGGTGCCAGTAACACCGTTGAGAATGGGCAAAACATAAAGAGAAGCCGCATGAAGGCCTCGTGACTGATGCAGCTCCAGAGACACCACAAAAACACACAAGCACTTATAAATCTGATGCCTTTACAAAGGCGATTATTTACACATAAACAGGAAATAAAAAATGTTCACTTTCTTCCAGCTGATCTGCATTGCTGGTTCATCCAACAGGCAATACAGAAGGTCGCCTGGGGCCCCGCCCTCCATATGGGCCCACTGATGCCTTTTCAACTCATTTATTATGTGTTTTTCCCACCCTGAGATACGAGCCCCTAAGTTCACTGAGCCTGTACAGCTTATTGACATTTGTGCAAGTGTCTGGAGCAGATTGTGAACGTGGTTTCAGTCTGATAAATCATAAAGACAAATTCACACAACTCACTGATGGAAAATAGGTCTACACAAGCAGAGGACAATATGCATTTGGACAAAGTCTACACCACTGGACAGATGGAAGAGGGTATATTTTAGCCTAGCATAAAACCTTGGCTGCAGGTCTATATTTGCTGAAAGAAAAACAGACAGATACTATTTTTACTACACTGGTGCATCTGTGTTTTTTAGATGCTGCCTTGAGAGAAGCCTTCAACAGACCTGCAGCCAAAAAAGGGACTGATGAAGCACTGGGATGTTGTTGTGTGTGGTTTTATTAAAAAATATTATACTTTCATTTAAGTTTTTGTACTGTCATAGTTCCTGTTAAACAGTTGATAGAAAGGATTAAAAAATTAGCACCAACATTGGCACTGTATAAAAATAATAATAAATACAAAACAATAGATTAAATAAAAGCAGAAATAATAACATACACAGCAGCACCACACTTCAATTGGCATGACACAGATCACTATATACTGGAAGAACTGGAGTGCTGTAATGATCATAGTATATTATACAGATTCCACAGAGCCATATATCACTCCAAATTGCTCCCCTTCAGTAGAAACTCGGAAAAAAATGCCTAAACTGTCCCAATTTAGTGATGCCCTCAGCATTCATAAATGCTTATTTGCTTATTAGTCATTTTTGCATGGCAGAATGGGGGCTATCATAATGAAGTTCCCAATATTCTAATCTCTATGGTAATAAATTGTTGAAATCTCAATAAATGTTGTATTTTATGTTACAGTTGATACACATTTATACACTTAAATTAAAATATGCAATGTAAATTGTCTTTTTTACACAAGGGGACCCAATTTTCATGATCTCGCCTAGATTTTACTCATCACAGAGGAGACAAGTTGAGACAAAGTAAGAAAAAAAATAGTTTAAAAAATCTAATAAAAATCAAAATAAAATTTCTCAAAATATTTTTATATAGGATATGAAGTGGTAAATATCTGTGACATGAATACTGAAGAAATATTCACACTGTGCGTGTGTGTCGCTGAAATCAGGAGAAAACATTGCTAAAGTGAAGAACATGAAGTGAAGAACACCACTGACGTTCAGTAATGTAACCAGACTTTTATAAACCTGTGGGTTGATGTACAGTTCTATATAAAACCTTACAAAAATCAATCCTCTTATGAATAATAATAATAATGATAATGATGATAATAATGATGAAAATAATGATGGTAATGAGGATGATGATAATGATGATGATAATAGTGACTTGCTCTCCTCCATCAGCTTTATGAGACATGAACCACTTCCTGGACAGGTCCTCATTTACAGGCCTTTAAGTCTACCAGGCTGAGAGCTGTAGCTTTGTAGCTTTTTCTCAAAGATTATTAATAATTGTCATACCAAGCAACAGGGCCACATAAGACAACGTTTACATTCAATACACACTAATACGTGTTTATATTTCTGGTTATAAACACAAAGACCACTCAGCAACACACACACATGCACAGAAGTCAGAAGCTGTTTATTAAAGGGATAGTCTATCACTGTAAAGCTCATATTTTACCCATCAGTCCCTGCCTGTCACATAACCGGTCATGAGTTTCACTGCACTCTTACACCTGTTTCGTGTTTCCTGTGGTCCTGAGTTCTGTCGGTTTCATCATCAAGCTTCTCCACAGTCACAGACCTGCTCCACATGCTTAGGCTTTACATTCAGCGTTGATCTTGATGTTGATGGTTAAGGTGTTGGACTGCTAATTGGAGTATAAGGGTCCTCAATTGCTCAGTTGTAGAAAAGGAGATAAATGTAAGTTGCTCTGGATAAGGGCGTCTGTCAAAAAGTAAATGATGTTAATGTTTATGCCACTTGTTTGACAGTTCTGGCTATAACTGTACTAGCTGGAGATAAAGTAGCTAACATTAAACTTACATCAGCTGCTTGCTACTTGTTCAGAAAGTAATGGACAAAAAAACATGAGTCTATCAGTAGAGACAGACCACACATGACCTCATGTACAATCAATTTTTTTCACTCCAAGAAGTTAAACGAACACTTACATAATGCAGTGCCTTCAATGTGCACCAAAACAAGAGATATCAGCATACATTAATTCCAGTTCCAACCTGATAAAACCTATAGCACCAGTATATAGTTAAGTGCCATGATAATGGCTATTTGCCTAAACTTTACCCCCACCGTAAATTACTATAAAATTATATACATTGACTGTTTTTTTTAACATGTATTTTATGTTGTCGGTATTAATATTTTTTTCTGGATTCAGGAATTTCGCTTAAATAATTATTTAGTTAGTAGTTTAACTTTTCCCTTGGCTAGAATTTACTGTGAAGAGATCGTAAACAAGATGTTTAGAGGCTTTGTGTTTATCCGCTGAACCTGCAGCAGTAGAAATTCCTTAAAAGATGAAAATTACTCAGGTACTGTAAATTCCCATCCTCAGAAACACAGTTTTACCAGAATATCACATAAAAACTTATATAATATTACACACATTAACCTGAAAAAAAGACTCAGCATGATCCAACCTGAGACCAAAACGTCAACACACTCAGCACTTATTACATTTCGACAATAATAATCATAATAATAATAATAATAATAATACTGTGATCAAATACAAACTAATGAGAAAGTCTTCCAAATATTTTAATAAATAAAATACAAATACAGAAACAATACAAGGTTTATTATTATTATTATTATTATTATTATTATTACCATTCGTATTAAATCTATATTAACATTAAGTGTGTTTTCTCTTCTTTTTCGGTGTTTCTTTAAACGCCGCTCTCTTCCTCCGGCTGCTCTGAGTCCAGTGCGCATGCGCACCGCATCCCTCTAACCGCACCGGGCAGAAGAAGTTGCTTCTCTTCTGTCTTCATACAAAGCTGGAAAATTTAAAAGATTTCAGTTTTGATTTTTTTTAACAATCATGTCGGTTTTTCGGAGGAGGAGAAAATGGAGCTGGATTCGGATTTGGGTTTTATTCGTGATAGTGGCTGCGGACTGGGCACAAAGGTAAGACACCTTCTACACACACGCTCTCTTACACACACAACTTGGAAGCACTCCGCTGTTATTCGGGATTAAGAGTGTTCACAATGAGGGCTTTTTATTTGCTTTGAAGTGCGAACGATCCGAGCAATATGTCCCTGGTGAAGGAAACTGTGGACAGACTGCTGAAAGGATACGACATCCGGCTCCGACCCGACTTCGGAGGTAAAACACGTTTCAAGTGTTTAATTTGATTCATCTATTTTAATAGGTATAATAAGTGTGTGTGCTAATAGGCAGGTATAACGCGCGCTAAAGAGAGAGAGAGAGAGAGAGAGAGAGAGAGAGAGAGTGCGTGTGTGTGTGTGTGTGTGTGTGTGTGTGTGTGTGTGTGAGCAGAAAGCGCACCTGTAGTATGTTTGTGTGTGTTGAAATAACTCAACACTCACCTGGATCTTTGATCTCCGGATCGATTATCGGTGATGATCCGGTATCACAGTTTACGCGCACAGCCTCCTGAGGTGCATTCAAGCGCCGCAGCTGATGATTTTTAAGCAGCTGGAGATTGATGGCATGTGCGCTCATGTGGAGTCCTGATGACTTGAAGTCAAATGCATGTGAAATTTATGTAATTATTGAGAACAATATTTTTTTTCATCACCACCATCATCTTCCTCCTTTCATTTTATTATTAATGCAGGGCCTCCAGTGAGAGTAGGAATGAATATTGATATCGCCAGCATCGACATGGTGTCAGAAGTCAACATGGTAAGTAGCACTTTAAATTTGAGGTTCGGAACAAAAAGTCTGGGTCAGTTTTAGTGGTGTGGCCCTTAAACACACACGATTGCACAGATGGAGTCTGCTGCTGGTTTGGAACGAAACTCAAAATTTAAAGCAAAACTCAGTAAACACTTGCAGTGTTAAAAACAAACACCCACAGCATCAAACCAACATTTATTGTGTAAAATAAGAAGAAATGCTTTCTAATAGCTGACACTCGGTTGGGGTTCACTAAGAACATCTGTAAGTTTTAGTGAAGGGGCGTGGCCTCTGTATCTGTAAGTTTTAGTGAAGGAGGCGTGGCCTTTGCATCTGTAAGTTTTAGTGAAGGAGGCGTGGCCTCTGCATCTGTAAGTTTTAGTGAAGGAGGTGTGGCCTCTGTATTTGTAAGTTTTAGTGAAGGAGGCGTGGCCTCTGCATCTGTAAGTTTTAGTGAAGGAGATGTAGCCTCTGTATCTGTCAATCTCAGTGAAGGAGGCATGGTCTCTGTATCTGTAAGTTTTTTAGTGAAGGGAGGTGGTCTCTGTATCTCTGTATCTGTAAGTTTTATTGGCCTCTGCTAAGGCTGTCGCAATTATTAAATAACCGCATGATCGCAATTATTTGACCTAAATGTGATCATTGAATTTAACTACAATGATTAATCGTTTTTTGATAAACAAATCACTGTCAATGCTTTCAAACAAACAATTATCTCTAAAGCCACCAAACAGACAATAAATATCATAATTGCAATTATTTCTTTAACAATTAATCATTGATTATCCAAATTTGATCATCGTGACAGCCCTAGCCTCTGTATCTGTAAGTTGGCCTCTGAATCTGTTAGTTTTAGTGACCTCTGCATTTGTAAGGCGTGGCTTGTGCAACTGTAAGTCTCCATGAAGGAGGTGTGGCCTGTGTATCTGTTAGTCTCAGTGTAGGAGGCGTGGCCTCAGTATATACCAATCTAAATGAAGGAGGCATGGCTGCACTATCTTTTACTCCAACTGGAAAAGCCATGGCCTCACTATCTGTCAGTATTAGAATCAATATTATAATCAGTATTAGCCTTAACATAAAAATGCCCCTTCAGTGAGCAAAATGAACTCAAACACCGAGGAACTGAGGATGTTACTTATAGACACTCGCTGTTAATTTAGTTTTTATAAAGTGGCTGCATTATTATTATAGTACTCAGAATGAACTCCAGTGTGGGTTTGTCACATTTTATCAGCAGTTAATGAAATACAATTGTATAATTGACCTAAAGGCATTAGCATCACCCTTCCTTTCTCAACTTCCTCACAGTTCTCACCTCACAATTCTCACCTCAACTGTCTCACACTCCTTATTTTCTTCAAACTTCTCATCTTCCCTTCCTCACCTTCTTCCTTCTTCAACCGCCTTACCTCTCGCTCTGCGTGCTGTCCAGTACTTGAATGAGACAAGGCTGATGAGTGTGTCAGCTGTTGTCAGAGTGTGTGTAAAGATGTGATGATGGAGGAGAAGACGACAAGAGAGAGTCTCAGATTTTTCTGTATGCAAGAGCACCCCCTTGTGATGATGTCCCATTCTGTATGGTTTAAAGCTTTGTGTTTCTCTGCGTTAGAGCTGAGCGTGTTGAAGCTGTGTGTATGTATGTTAGAGCTATGAGTGATTACACACACACACATGTGTGTGTATTGGAGCTATCTGTGTATGTTTGTGTATGTTTGATATGCACATAAGGCACTTTGAAGAAGATGCCAAACTCTGCCAACTTTGATTACCCCCTTGTACCTGTCAATCACAGTGGAGGGGGGGGGGGCTTTTCAAAGCACATATAGATTTTTGGTTGCGTGTATATGAGTGTGGGAGGTAATTTCTAGATCAGGGTTCAGGTCTTACTGCTCTGAAGGCTCAGTGTTTGGATTTTTTTTTTTTTTTACACTATAACACTATCGTTACACAGCTCACACACTTGACCCTCACACTGCACTAGACCCTGAACATGGACGCAAGGCTGAACAGTAATACAAATGATTAATAAATAAACAGACATAAATATAAATAAATAAATAAATATTTTTTTAAAGACAGTTAGTGATTATTTGTATTTAGCTTCAGACTGCTGTAATCACGTGTTCTACTGTGATGACAGCGGGTCCGATGTGATTATAAAATGTGTAATAACTGGCCCAATATAATAATAACAGGTCCCATGTAATGACAGGAGAGCTGATGTGATGATAACAGGTCTGATGCGATGACAGCAGGTCCGATGTGATGATAGACGTTCCGATGTGAAGGAATCTGCTCTAATAGCATGACAGAGGTTCCGATATGATAATTACAGGTCCGATGTGATGATAGCAGGTCTGATGTGATGAAAAAAGGTCTAACGTGATAATAACTGGTCCGATATTATAATAAGAGGTCCGATGTGATGATAACGGGTCAGATGTGATAACAGGTCCAGTGTGATGATAACTGGTCCGATATGATAATAACAAGCCTGATGTTATGATTACAGGTCCAATATTAATGATAGTAGGTCTGATATAATGGTAACTGGTCTAACATGATGATAGCAGGTCTGATGTAATTACAGTAGGCTATATAAAATGTTAGAGATGATTACAGGCAGTGGAAGTGAGATTAAAGCTTCCTGGTGTTGTGTTTTTTGGGAAGGTTGTGTTCCCCTCACTGCTTCAGGCTGGACATGATTCATAGTGGAGATGCTGAAATAGAAACAAAAGAGCAAAAGGGAAACTTTAGGCTAAAGAGGATCATCAAGCTGTTTTCTATCTCTCTCTTCTTTTACTATCCCGACTGTAGGTGTTTTTATTACTGAAATAAATTATTATTTATAAACGACATTGTGTTCATTAAATAATAACTGGTTCTTACAATAAAAACTGAACTAATTTCCAGAACAGAATCGGACACAATCAGATTATAGGTCAGGCCAGATGGGATCCAGTTGAGTGCAAAGTTAATAATGCTGGGATCCTGATAGTGCTGTTTGCTGATCTCGGTTCAGACTCGTATGAGCTGCTGCTGAGATGTGTGCACACCCCCTGGGGAAGCTGTACTGCTACTTTACTGAATAAAAAGCAAAGCTTTCGATGAAGCTGAAGATAAAGGTGAGCGTGTGGTCTTCATTGATCCAAACAGACTCATAGAATACAAAATCTCACAAAGGAATCTTATTTATTGATGTTCTGTGGATAAAGATATCCGAAAGGAAAAAATCTTTCCAGACACAAAAAGGGCAGCAGAAAATCTGGAGAATCGGAGAAGCAAAGAAGCTTAGAACTGAATAACCTGAAAATCAGAGAACCTTAGAACTCAAGAACTGAAAAAACAGAGAAACTGATAAACAAAGAAGGAAAGAATCAGAGCACCTAAAAATTGGAAAACTTAGAAACTGGAAAACCTGAAACAGAAGGACCAGAAAACTGAAGAAACAGAGAATGTGAGAACCCAGAAAAAGAGCTGAGGAATGTTTGCTGCAACTGAGACACATCTAGAAATTTAGTTTGAAATGTTAACCCTAATTAGAGAGATACCAAGTGTACTATATACACACCATGTAATTTTATTCAATATATTTTGAGCTTCAGGAATAATAGACCTAATGATTACAGACCGGTTATTCTCATGTCTGTGGGCATGAATTCATTTAAGAGAATGGTCCTAGCCCATCACTGGTCCCCTGATGAGTCCTCTTCAGTTTGCCTACACATCAAACAGGTCTGTAGATGACGCAGTCAGCATGGGACTGCATTACAACCTGCGAAACCTCAACAGACCTGGGAATTATACAAGGATCTTGTGGATTCCACTGTCAGTGGATCACTAGCTTTCTGACAGACAGGCAGCAGCTAGTGAGGCAGGGTCAACTCACATCCAAGATGACCAGCACTGGTGCCCCCCAGGGCTGTAGTCTTTCCCCGTTGCTGTTCTCCCTTCTAAAGTTTGTGGATTATACTACAGTCTTAGCAAAGATGAATCTGCTTACAGACAGGCAATTATTACAAAGATTACAGTAAACCAACCTTCCTCCCTCCCCCTGCATTTCCCCCACTCAACAGCATGAACAGCAGTGTAACAACAGTGAAGTCATTTTTCAAGTTTCTGGGCACCACCATATCTCAGGACTTGAAGTGGGACACTCATATTGACACTCATCAGCTGTAAATTGTTTGCCAGTCAAAAAAGTTTAACCTGCTATCCAAATCGTTTGCAGATGTGCATAATTGATGTGTATGTAGCCTGAAATGTATAGCTTGAAGCACAGTATGGCACAGTTTTTGGATCATTTGACTCACATCATTGATGTAACAAGACAGATCTTGGCGTCACCGAGTGAAAACTGGCATATTAGCTATGGATGCTATGCATGCCGGATCTGACCGAGCTGTCTGACTTCTGAATGTGGAAGATAGTGTACATGTAATGTAGACTGGGGGTAGAATAGGAGAAGAAATCAAGATATTTTGAACATGCTGTCAAATAATTGGTGTTGTTTTATGTGCTTAATTAGTGCAATTCCATTCCATTCCAATGACTAAACAAAAATCTTTTACTATCGTAGCTAGCATAGAATATATTTTTTCATATTTATTGAAAGTGGCCAAAATGATATTTTCTTGAGGAAAAATATTTGTTTTGTATTTTTTTTAATTGCAAGCGCCAGATAAAATATAATTACTAACATACAATATTAACATGAACATATTTTTACATTCAAGCCCAGTAGGCTCCTGTTTTTATAGATACCAGCTGCGCTCTCTCCGGGTTGCTATATCTGACCCAGGACATGATTAACACAAATATTAACACACTGAAATAATAACCCATAAACATTTTAGAATTTTCGAGTTTAGTTTGTTAAATAAAATAATAAAGCATGTTTAAACTAAAATAAAAGGAGAGAGTTAATTAACACTGCTAAACCTATTCTAAAAACTACTGTGTAGCATTTGACTAGTAAGCACAGGCTCAGTCTTGACATTTATACTGCTTTAATTATTGCATTTATTTTAAAAAACTTTTCATTCTTTTGTGAATATAAATCATTTTAACTAGGTTTCTCTATGTTTTTCTCCCAACTGCAACCCTTAAATCTGGTGCTTTAAAAAGGCATAGCTGACTGCTTCTCGATGGTTAAAGCACCACTCGCCGGTGAAAAGCTGCAAATGCACTTTTCAGACATTTTACCGTTGCATGTCAGGCTGTAAAAAGCTTATTCTAGTTGGCACCTATTGTAAGTCAAAAGACTAAAGTGATTCTGACGTGTGGAGACCAGATAGTTAGAGCAGATTTCCAGTTCTAGAACAGATCGCTGTCAGCACTTTAAAATGATTTTGTTATTATTGGACGAGGCAGAGGAATGACACATCTGGAATACATGCTTATATACCCTCAGTGTGAATGTTAATATACATTCCTATATGGCAATTCCTGTTTCAGACCTTACACATGCCCTGCACAGGTGCTTTGCTCGGGGATGTAAATGTCTATGAGCCTGTTGTCGTTTGCTGGGAGCTGATCGGTGCAGTTGGAACACTCGATCTGTCTCTTTGGCGTGTGTGTGATCGACCCAGCCGCTGCTTCAATATGTTCGGAACACAACTGAGAAACCTCCATATGGCTTTAATTAGATATGAATAAGGCAGTTTGCATGACAGCTCAGTGAGCAGCTGCTGTCTGAAAGAGTGCGGAAGACGAGATCAGGCCATGCTGATTGGATCTCTCTATCTTTCTCTCTCTCTCAGTCTTTCTGTCTCTTTAGCTTTCTCTGTCTCACTTGGCTAGTTTGAAAATATTTTAGCAAATACATTTTTATCACTATCACTTTTCTTTCTGTTGAATTAAACTTGATTTGTTTTTATGCAAAGACCTTATCGCTAAAAATATTGATAAGTGCCTCGTTCTTTTACTAAGAATCATAAGCCTTTACGTTGGAGGCACTAGATTCGAACACTAAATTAAAATTGTGAATCACAAGTTTTAAAGACTGAATAAAATTATGAATCGCTAGAATTGAAGACTGAATCAAATACTAAAATACTGGATTTGAATACTGAATCAAATTTTAGCTAATTGAGTCATATGGTTTGAAAACTGATTCAAATTTTAAAATAAGATTAGAAGTTTGAGTTGAATTGGGAGTCATAAGATTTGAACACTGTGTCAAGTGCTGTGTAATTTCAATTAAGACAAATGGGAATGATTATAAACTGTAATAGAATTATGTTTTATATTTCAAGGGGTTATAGTTTTATTCTGGCTAATTATGATGTTTGCCTAATTTGAAAATATCACACTGTTATTATCTTTCTATAGTCTGTATATGGGGTCAGACTATTTTTATGCCTCATTATCACTTTAATTGCAGCTTTAAATCCAAAATGAACTCTGATTCACATCGGATTCACATCTAATTCACCTCTGGGAATGTTTGTGCTGCTCACATTAAAACTGAGAACTGGTGGATTGATGACTATCTGTGTGTGTGTGTGTGTGTGTGTGTGTGTGTATCTGGGTCTTCTTTAAAGGCTCTACATGATACATCAACATGAGTCAGGGCTGTGGGTTTAAAGCCATGGCTGATTATGCGAGTACAATGCCACACTCGTGTTGTTCTATATTCTTATATAATTTAACAAATTCTACACCCTACACAACATGTGACATTTTAGACTTTACCGAATGCTGGATGTAGAAAGGAGGACTGTGTACTGCTGGAAAACAGATCCGATTACTGTAAAGCCCACTAACGTTTACCTCCAGATTTAAATTTAGATTTACCAAAAAATTAGAAAAAATATAAATCATCATACCAAAAATATTGCAATACAGAATATGTTCAATGGTGTACAGGCAGCTAACAAACAGACAAAAGAAACATGAAAACATAGACAAAAAATAATGAAAAGCATAGACAATACAGGACAGTGGTACATTATACTAGTGGAAAAGGTATATGTTACAAGTGGAATAGCTGCATGGAGATAAATTTCATGGAAAAAATAAAGAAACCAAATGGACTCTATTTATAATTACAGATTTAATGATGAAGTGTAATGAAGGAAATCCTCAAAAAGTAATATTTTTCTGAAGACTCATCAAGTTAAATGTTCAGTACAGTATCTCCAGACAAAACACTCTAACAGATTTGTTTAATTGAAGGTCAGTGTAGAACACAGAGATTCTAAAAAATCTTTCTTATGATGAAGCTTTTGTATTAAAACAGTTTTATAGCTGAAATGAGTTCCTTTGGTACCTTTGGAGTTTGGAACACTGAGATGTTCTGAAACATCTGTTTTAGAGTTTATTTAAGAAAAAAAGTTTAGACAGTTGATTCAATTTGTGAAACACTAGAATAAGAGCGAGACGTTCCGCTGTGATTAAGATTTACTCTAAACACAGTAGTGTTTTAGATCCGAATAATATGTAGACTATGTTTAAATTTGCGGCAGTATCTATCCAAATATTTATGCAAATGTTTTTTATAGGACCCTTTATTTGAAGAATGTGAGGTTCTGTAGAATTTTTTTAAATACTTATTAATACCGAAGTTGAAGGTTCTTCACATCAAACACAGGTTTCTAACAAAGACACTCACTAATGTGGTGTAATGACTTATGTAGAAACTGTGAGAGAGCTCTGTGAGAGCTGTGAGAGAGTTCAGTGAGAGAGCAGTGAAAAAACTGTGAGTGCTGAGTAAGAGTTGAGTGAGAGAGTTGAGTGAGAGAGCTATGAGAGAGTTGAGCGAGAGCTGTGAGAGAGCTGTGTAAGAGTTAAGAGAGAGAGTTGAGTAAAAGAGCTGTGAGAGAGTTGAGTGAGAGAGTTGAGTAAGAGAGTTGAGTAAAAGAGCTGTGAGAGAGCTGTGAGAGAGCTGTGTAAGAGTTAAGCGAGAGAGTTGAGTAAAAGAGCTGTGTAAGAGTTAAGCGAGAGAGTTGAGTAAAAGAGCTGTGAGAGAGTTGAGAGAGAGCTGTGAGAGAGTTGAGAGAGAGCTGTGAGAGAGCTGTGTGAGAGTTGAGTGAGAGCTGTGTGAGAGTTGAGTGAGAGCTGTGTAAGAGTTGAGTATGAGAGCTGTGAGAGAGCTGTGTAAGAGTTGAGTGAGAGAACTGTAAGAGAGATGAGAGCGAGCTGTGTGGGAGTTGAGTGAAAGCTGTGTAAGAGTTAAGTGAGAGCTGTGTGAGTGTTCAGTGAAAGCTGTGTAAGTGTTAAGTAAGAGAGCTGCGTGGGAGTTGGGTGAGGGCTGTGAGAGAGCTGTGTAAGAGTTGAGCAAGGTAGTTATGAGACAGCTGTGTAAGAGTTGAGTGAGAGAGCTGTGAGAGAGTTGAGTGAGAGAGCTGTGTGAGAGTTGAGTGAGAGCTGTGTGAGAGTTTAGTGAGAGCTATGTGAGTGTTGAGTAAGAAAGCTGTAAGAGAGTTGAGAGAGAGATGTGAGAGAGCTGTGTAAAAGATGAGTAAAAGCAGTGTTTCAGTTGAGTAAGAGAGCTGTGTGAGAGTTGAATGAGAACTGTGAGAGAGCTCTGCGAGAGTTGAGTGAGAGCTGTGAGAGCTGTGTGAGAGCTGAGTAAGAGAGCTGTGTGAGAGTTGAGTGAGAGCTGTGTGAGAGTTGAGTAAAAGAGCTGTAGGTGTTCTGTACTGATTTCAGGATAACTCAACAGTTTTTTTTTCTCCTCTCAGGATTTATGGGGTTACAGCGTGAGTGTAAATGTCCAGCTCAATTAGCTCTCGCTCCATTCACACAGTTGAGCGCTCACATAATCTGAAATGAACAACACCTAGGCGGAGCCCGGTGGCATAGCAGTGTCCATGGGCAGAGCCCAGCGTTGTCAGAGAGCAGAGACAGGCAGGGCTTAAACAGCGCCAGGTCCTCCTAGTCGGGTCCTGGACTGAGCCAGGCATTAAAGTCAGTCTTGGCTTAGAGTAGGGTCTGTTTCTCCTTTGCAGGGCACAGGGTGAACGAAGATCGGTTGCAGGCCAGCACCCACTCCACATGCATCACAGGTCTCTTCTGGGGCCCTCCTAGAAAGCTTGGCCTTTGTGGCAGCATTCATTCTGACGAAATAGAAAATGCAGAGGCTACTGTCAGGAAAGGTCGTGAAATACACTAGATACAGAAACTTGCTGGTGTGGTCCTCTAGTGATTTTTCACCTTGGAGCAGTAGCATCATCTGCACTAGAGCAACTAAGGGAGGCAGTGTGTGGCTGCAACAGGCCATTAGAAGGCAATGCATCCAAACAGATCAGCAGAGGTGGCCCCATCCCGATTTCCAGCCTGGCCAGAGGGCTATAAAACAGGGACCGCAATCTTGGTACCAGGTCTTATCCAGAAGTTCTATTAAGCACATACCACACATCCAGCACTCAGACACTGAGGAATGCCAGGAAAAGAAGTGTTTTATAAACTACGTCTTTTGGCTTCATATTTTGGTTTTGATTGCTAATGTTTGCTTGCTTCTGTGTACCAATCTTTATATCTGTTCTGTTTTCGATTCTGCCCTGCATTTTTGGATTGTCTGTGCTCTCAATAAACAACCTGTTACACATAATGGATTCTTTTTGTAATGTCAATAAGGGTGCATAACATTTAGTAATCAACCGCTCTTTTGCATATGGAAATCTGTTCGTTTAAATAGAGATGCAGCATTAAACCATTAAATCTTTTAGCTGTTTGAGTTAAAATGAATGGAATAATTCTGTGATGCTAATCATTGATAAGTAATTACAGCTGCTGATGCATTAAGTGTTAACCTGAATAAGAATCTGTCTGACTGGGTGGCATCACTAGTTTCGGCTCTGTCTTATTGGGTTTTAAGGATCAGCTGTGGGAGTTTTCCAGGTGGAGTCTGGCGCTTCATCCTCCATCTGCAGTGACATTACGCTAATGAATATCAAACCAAACGAGGGCAGTAAGCACCGAGTTTAGCCACTCGCTAATTGTTGTAATGGCCATTTGTATACTTTAATGTTCCCTGGTTTCCTTTTCTGATGCTTTGAGCAAATATCAGAAGCCCAATAAACATTTCTGCGCTCTGGCTCTCATTATCCAACTAATGAAACAAGTTTAAGAGCCGACCAGCTTTAATGTAGGCACTAATGTATGCATTAATGTTCTCTCAGAAACAATTAACAGGTGAACCAGGTGAGACTCAAGACTGGAGCTGTGTCCCTTAACTGATTTTTCTCATCTCAATAATGTTACATGAAAATGCTAATTAGGACATGTTGTTACACACCTTACACTCTGGAAAGTTCTTATTCACTCATAATAATAAATAAACCACCAAACATTTGGATTTAAAACTACTTTAGAACTTTTGATCTACTAAATTAATATTCTACTGACCCCTGATTCTTCTGTTTTCTGTGCTTTTATATAGACATTAAAGAGACTGAGAAATAACATATATGTAATGCTTAAAGCTGTAGTAGGACATCTTAAAGAAATGCAAACTGTAGCCTGATAGCATAGATAGAATATGTCCAACTCTTGCCATCCAAACCCACAAGTACAGACTAGACGATCAGAGACAACATTACATGTCATGGGTGATTTACTTTTGAAAAATTATATTACAGTTAGTAACAGTACCAAAATACCAAACAATATATTTGTCTTCAATTACACATTGCTGCTGTAGTTTAGCTCATTTTTAAATGTAATGGAAATACAAAAGCTATGTGTTACTATTAAAACGCATCAAAATCAAATCAAACCATATTCCTACCTGTCGATTAAAGTTATCATTGACTTTCCTTTTCCTAACAAAAAATTTTTTTTAGAAAATGTTCAGGTAAAACAAAACAACACAAAATACTAAAACTCTAGAAAAAGTTAAAATGACATGAAATACCAGACTTTCACTGTCTGTATTAATGTAATGTATTATATATCCGAATTAAAATAAATAAAAAATAAAATAAACTAAAATAATGTAAAGTAAAATGAAGACTGCTTTGAGGTTTTGATGTTGGCGAAACTGGTTTAAGCTTTATTTTACAGCTCTCTTTTGAACACTGTGTAGTCTAATGCTAATGCTCATGCTAATGTTACTGCTAACACAAGTAGCAGTTAGCTGGAGATCAGTTCAGTGTGAAATCGTGTTCAGTTCAGTGTGAAAACGTTCTGCAATTACACAGTAATAACCTCAGAGTTTCATCACTTTATACCAGCTCCACAGCGATATGAGTGAGTGTGTGGATGTGTGTGTGTGTGCGTGTGTGTGTGTGTGTGGGTAAGTGGGTGTGTTTGTTTTATGAGTTTTTCTGTTGCCTGGAGACAGAAGTGTGATAATGAAAATAAAAAAAGTTTCAAACTTCAGGAGGTGTGAACAAAAAAACTTTTTAAAACTAAATGCTGGTGTAAAATTCTACAAACAGAATGGATTGTGTGTGTGTGTGTGTGTGTGTGTGTGTGTGTGTGTGTGTGTGTGTGTGTGTTATTCGAGATGATTCAAGTGTCATTTGTTTTTTTAAAGATGTATATAAAAATTAATGAGCCAATAAGATGCTGTTTAAAGCACAGAAGACATCGTTAGTGAGTAAATCCAATATTTGCATTGACTCTGCCCATTAATTAATAATCTAACAGAGATAGCAGAGGAGAAAACATCGCCTGGAGAGCATGAGCTCAATCCCTCAGTAGTCCTCACTGGCTGAGAGTCTCAGCTGTGCAGCTCTCCTCATTTATTAAAACAATACAAGCCAATCAGAGGCGTCTGTGATCAAACTATATACATAAAACACATAAAATCTGATGAAGATGAACAAAAAAGAGGAAGGAAGAGACGAAGGCAGGAAGGAAAGAAGGAACAAGGGAAGGGATTTAACTAAAGAAACAAATCTAAGAGAAAATGAGTTATAAAATTAAACTGAAAGTAAAATAGACTCCAACTTGTTGCTAATCCGAAGCTAACTGACTAATTTTACGCTTGAGTTCAGTCACATGATGTTCCTCTAGTTGTAAACGAAGGTTGTGGGTAAAGTTCTCCTTAAACCTGCGCTTTATTACTAATGCTCTTTAATAACTTCAGCAGTTCAGCCAAAGTAAAGTTAGCTGAGATTAGCGCCCCCCCCAGCTCTCGTTCTCTTGCCATTTCACCCACCCTGATTTCCCCTGCCACTCACATCACTTCCTTCTTTTCTCTCTTTCATCCTCTTAATCATCATCGTCATCCTCATCATCTTCCCCACTACTCAGCTCTCTTTGATCAGCTGCATCTGAAAGCACTCGTGGAGGTTCAGCTGGGAGACGAAGCGGCTTCCTGAAACCTTTGCCAAGATTTTAATGAAGGATTCGGGATGCGGCTGAGCAGCTGGAGACGAGGGCAGCGTCCAGTGAAATATGATGCACTGCGGAGTAAAAAGATCTAATTACACATTAGCCCTCAAATACCCCAAAAGAATAAAATATAAAACTAATTAAATATAAAAAAACTATATAAATAAAAAGATCAGAAGGAAATTATTGTTGTTGTTCTCCGTTCAGGAGCATGCTCTTCCATTAAGTGCTAACCGGTGCGCATCGTTAGCAGACAGGATGACAAAGAGATGTTTATAAAATCGATCCACTTTGTGTGTGTGTGTGTGTGTGTGTAGCTGTAGCTCAAGTAGCTCAGGTCGTGTCAAAAGGAGTGGCACTGTGTTATCATGTGACAGAGTTTATTGCTAATCACTTCTTTTCCTCTTCCTTCTGAGTCTTTGCTTCCTTCTGCTTGTTCTCCTCCTCTTCCATCTCTATTTTTCCTCCCTTTTCTCTATCTCACACTTTTTTTACTTCTGCTGCTCTTCTTCCTTCTCCTCTGTCTCCTTCTTTTCCCTGGACTCTTTTTCTTCTCCTCCACCTTCTACTCCCATTTCTCGATCTCCTTCATCTTCTTTTCCCTTTCCCCCCCTCTATTTTTCTTTTCTCCACGTTCATGTTATTGTGCTTCTCTTCTAGCTTTTCCACTTCCTCATAATCTTTCTTCTCTTCCTCAAGCTCTTTTCCCTTACATGTTTTCCTATTTCCCCCTTCTTTTCTTTCTCTTTCTCTTCTTCCTCCTCATTTTCCTCCTTTTCCTGCTTTCTCCTTCTCTACCATCTTATCCTCAGGCCTTTTTTTTCGACCTCCTCCACCATTTCTGCTTCTTCTTCCTCCTCCTCTTCCTCCTGTCTCTTGTTCTCTGATGGTGATGGTGAGTGCATTAGAGCGGGAAAATGACACAGAAGTGTGAGCTAATCGCAGCTGATGGTTTCTTCAGCACACACCTTGGAGTCGTGCAGTCGTAGATTAGATTTGGGCTGCACTCTCAGAGTCTTTCTCTCTCACCTTGATAACACACACACACAGAGGGGATGAAAGGGGTCAAAGGGGTTAAACAGTGTGAGTGTGTGTGTGTGTCTTGTGTGTGTCAGTCTTTTTAGACTTTTAATTAAACTAAACCTTCATTTTTTTTTTCTCGACTAAAGTAACTAATTAAAAGTAGAGCAGAATGTACCAGAGCACAGCCCACACACACACACACACACACGGCTGGTCGGTGTGAACAGTTTGTCTAAATGGTGTGAGTAAAGCGCTGAACATGTTGCTAGGTTACCCTTCGCTCTGTGACTGTGTATTAATAGTAACACATTATAACACAACAAGCACAACACACACAACAAACACAACACACACCCCAGAACTTTTACATCACCTCCAAGTCCTAATTAACTATACTTTTTATTAATGAAGGCCACATCATGAAGTTAGAAATCACTTTAATTAATTAAAACTGAAATAAAAATAATATTTGATCGCTAAAGCAAGCAGTTGCTATGGAAACATTGGTGTTAAACCTGTGCAGCTGTCAGGGCTGCAAAATCAACACCTGAACACTAATCAGAGCGCAGAACTCAGACGCAGCAAATCAACCAATAAGTCAAATCAACTCGAATAACAGAGTTTAGCGCTCAGGAAGTAAAACGCTCAGTGAATCGATGCAGCAGTGATACCAGTGTGTGTGTGTGTGTGTGACAGAGACAGTATGTTTTCATCATTCTGCCTGTCTAAACACATAATGCTCTTGTTTAAGCGAGACACTCGGTGGACACTGCGGTAAACACCTGCCGCAGCTCATGCGAATGGGAAGAGCTGCGATGTTGTCATCGTCCCAGTTTAAACAGATTGACCTGTTTACCCTGTCTAAAGTTAAGGGTGAGTGAGGCTTAAAGAAATATAGTTTGTGTGTGTGTGTGTGTGTGTGTGTGTGTGTGTGTGGTGTTTGTTTAAGAATAAAAAAGCTCAGAAGATTTTAGAAGATCTCTATTAAAAGCTAAATGTTGCTATATAAGTTTTAATAGAGACGAGGTAAGACGATGTCTTCTGTAATAAGAAGATTCTGATGACCAAGTTTCTCTCACCCAATGAGAATCTGAGTCTAATTCTACAAGATACTTTCATCTTTATTCTAAACTAAATCTCAGATTAAAAATAAAATCTAAAGACTGAAACCAACTAACCTATCGGAAAAGATCTGATTCCTGTTCTTACTCTAATACACTGATTATTATTATTGATCAAGAACGGCTCGATGATTACTTCACTTCTGCGTCCATCGACCTTTAATGAAGCTCTGGGGAAACAAAAACACACGGAGCGTGACCTAAAGCGTAACTCAACAAAAGAGGAAGACAGGAGGATGAGGAAGAGAAGACAGACAGAAGATGAATGAGAGCATAAAACACTTACAGGCATCTTGAAGTGTTCTGTTCAGAGATTAGACATGCCCGATTATTGTAAAGATTATTCCAGCAGCCCCGAGGAGAAAAAGACAGATGTGATTCTCACTGAGGATTCATGCTGAAGTGGAAAAAGTTTTATAACCTGAACAAAAAAGGGAAACTTTAAAATTTTACAAAACCATGAGGGGTTTAGGTGGGATGAAGAGCAGAAAGAAAAGCCAAGGAATGAAAACCACTTCAGAACAAAGAACAATCTCTTTATCTGTATACCATCTGATACTGATGCAAACCAGTTATGTCATTTGACTCAGATCTGATTCATTTACTGAAGTGAATCAGTTGTCATTTGATTCAATATGATTTGTTTTGATTCAAATCAGTTTTTTATTTTGATTCTTTTCTGAATATTTGGTGAATCAGTTCTGACTGTTTCTTTTCTGATTCTCATATTTTCTCTATGATTTTTTCTTTATCTGTTTTTACTTAAGTTTTTTCTCAAATTCTTTTTGTTGTGAATCAGTTCTGACTGTTAGTGAGATTCAGATTGATTTTCGATGACTCTGATTTGAATCTCATCTCTGTCCATCTTTGTGTTCTTTTAGCATGTGTTTAGTTGCAGCACGTGTCGGAACCGGGTGGTGTTGATTCAGACGTTGGCCTTCTTCGTTAGAAGACTTAGAGTCATGAGCTCAGAGTCACAGAGCAACTTAAACATCAGTCTCTTAAACATAAACTTAGTGAGCCAACATTTTTTGGGGAACATTCCTTAACCTTTAACGGGGTGCATGAAGCGTTCATTAAGCTTTACAGTGCATGTGGGAAAGTGGTAGCCTGGTGTCTGACTATCGATCAGAAGATTGGGGGTTAAATTCTCAGCACCACCAATCTGCCCCTGCTGGGCCCCTAAGCATGGCCCTTAACCTCATCTGCTCAGTTGGATATAAAGATTATAAAAAAATTAAGATAGAAAATGTAAGTCGCTCTGGAGAAAAACGTCCAGAAATGTAAATGCATGTGTGATGTATGATTTCTGGCGCATTCCTGTACTGCTTGAGGAATGTCAGTGCCGCATTTTCTGGATGGTGGTGGAGTGTTTCAATGTGATCCGATCTGTAGCGTGAGAGGAAATAACAATTGTGTAAAAAACACTTTACCTTCAATGTCATTGAGAGAGAGCATGTGAGCATGTGTGTGTGTGTGTGTGTGTTTGTGTGTGTGTGTGTGTGTGCTTTTGTAGATTATTCCGGATGCAGCAGATTGCTTGTCCGATATTAAGCGCTGAGCTGAAGGCCATTAGGAGGATAAGATCTGCTCATCTGCAGGAGTTTTTGTGCGCTCGAGAGGACGAGCTGAGCTAAGTGGCTGTTCACTTGCACGGAAACTAAGAAGCCACTAAAAAGAAGTCGTAACTCTTGTGTTGAACAGCTCGACTGGAAGACAACAGACAAGAGAATTCTAAGATTTTCTTCTTTTGCCAGGTCATCCTTCAGTCTTTGGAGAAGAACTACAGAAAATGTTAATTAAAGACGTCAGTAATTTAAAATAATTTACTGAAACTTGTCTGAGCTCCGTGACTGTTCCTGCGTCTGTCTGGAGAAGAAGATTTACTATATCCATCTGAGCAAAGGAGGGTTAAGGGTCTTGCTCAGCTTGAGTGTGTTGGAAATTAAACCTATGATCTTCTGATCAGCAGTCCAGCACCTTAAGCACTGAGCCTCCATTATTTATTTACAGAAACACACTTTATTCTCTTCTGTAGTGATCAAGTTTAATGTATAAACGAGCCATGAAGCTTAAACATTATGCTAATTTAATACCTCATTATTATCTATTAATTGATGATTTACGCTCTAACAGTAAAAGACGGTTTGAGTGACTGTGTGCATGATGAAGCTGATCAGCTGATCCCTGGATGACGGTTAGTCCTTTACACTACAGCAACTCGACAACTGCAAGTAAATTGTATTAATTAAAAAACGACACTTTTAGCCATTAAGTGTGCCTGTTGTTGCCTACGTTTTTTTCCTCTTCTTACATATTCTCATTTTAACATTTTTCTCATTTTAACCTCTACCTCATTGTAACCTCCTCCTTATTTTAACCTTCTTCTCATTTTAACCTCTTCCTCATTTTAACCTCCTTCTCATTTTACCGTTCTTTTCATTTTAACCTCCTCCTCATTTTAACCTCTTCCTCATTTAACCTCCTCCTCATTTTACCCTTCTTTTCATTTTAACTTCCTCCTCATTTTAACCTCCTCATTTAAACCTTCTCCTCATTTTAACCTCCTCCTCATTTTAACCTCCTTTTCATTTTAACCTCCTCCTCATTTTACCCTTTTTATTTTAACCTCCTCTTCATTTAAACTGTGAGGAAGGAGACGGAGAGGGATTCATAATGACTAGTCTAAATATGGTGATGGACTAGTGCTCCGTTGACAGCGCCCTCTGGTGGATGGGAGTTAGTATTGTGGTGAAGCCTAGAGAGGAGAGAAGATCTGTGACGAAGTCAACCGCTATATGTGACCAGGGTCTCTGTGGAATAGGTGGTGGCTTCAACAACCCCACACGTAAGTGTCGTGGAGTCTTAGACTGGGCACAGGTACCACATGCCTTCATAAAGGTTGTGACATCCTCCCCGTAGATTCGGCCACCAGTAAGCATTGTTCAGAAGCTTGGTGGTGCGTCTCACTCCTGGGTGACCACTGCTTAAGGATGAATGAACCCATGAAATAACTCACGTACGTAGACTGCGTGGGATATACACTTTTCCTGTAGGGCAATTGGCTGAGGGAGGATATTTATGCTGTTCTGCCCCAGACCCCAGAATAATCTGCAGGCTGAGAACTGGTTCAGAACAAGTACCTCATAGTGGAGGTCATGTACTGTAGATAAGGCATCCGCTTTACTGTTCTTGGTACCAGGGCGGTAGGTGACTGTGAACTGAAACCTTGTGAAAAACAAAGTATGAGGTGAAAGGAGATTTGTTTTTTGGTGTAAGGCCCCTACTTGTAGACTGACCAGATCGGTACAGAGGGTGATACCGGAACCAATTAGCTGCCGGTCTATGGCGGAAATATGCAGTGGCGGTCCACAGGGGAAGGTGCGTAGTTCTAGTTTCTCAGCCACTTGGATATCCATAAGGTTTAAAGCATCTAACGAATCTACTAGTGCTGGAAACATACAGGGTAAAGAGTCTGTGAGGACGTGTGCGTAAACCTGCATAAACCTTCCTCTCATTCTAACCTCCTCATTTTAACCTCCTCTGTCTTGAAGATGTCAGAAACCATTCCAACTATGACCAGAGTATGTCAGTTGGAAAAATTTCTGCTCTGCGCTCAAAGCATTTGATAATTGTGCTGCTTATTTAAGCTCGTAGTAATCAGCATGGCAGACTGGATTCAGGTGCACTTTCAGTTTTTCATAGTGGCTGTTGACGAGAGACTAAAACTACGGGCCATTATTAGAGTTGAACTCGTGATGGAACGTTAGTGAAACTTACTTGGAGCAACAGAAAACCCGATCCAAACCCCAACCTTCACGCCTCACTCTACTTCCGCGCTGCTTCTGTCTTTAACACTGGACACTCCTTCCCTCAGTTTCATGTGGTTTGTGGGTTATGAGCATTTTCGCGCTGATGTTAAAGGCTAAACGAGTTCTGTAAGGTTTACAGAAGTCTCTTGCAAGTTTTCCTGCAGTTCAGCGTTTTGTCTGTAAAGAAAAAGGCCTGCAGAATTTCCTACGAATAAACCTCTGATCCGCAGACGATTCGCTTCTCCGCTCGCTCGGCTCCCGGCAGCATCAGCATTTTCTTTATTCCGGGAAGCAACAACACCCGGAGCATCACACAGCTTTACCTCGATTAAGTGGACGAAACTTTTGCAGCAGTGCCTTGTTCCTCTGGGCGTGTTAACTTTTTAACACGCCTGCTTAATCTACAATTATGATATATGACATTGTCCTGAGAGTTAAAGTGTAACATAAAAAAGGGCAAAGAAGACCAGACTTCCTGAATAATCCTCATCTGAGTGGCTCGATTTGTAGGAATGACTGAATTACCACACCATATACAGCCTTAAAAATTATTAATACATTTTTTTTAAAAGTTTAGAAACTAAACAACTGAAAATAATCCTTTCCATTTTCTTATATTTTTATTTTGATAACACCCCACACAGGCAGCATGGTGGCCCAATGGTTAGCACTGGCACACAGCTCAAGTAGGCCTGGGTTCGATTCACAGGCAGGGGCCTTTCTGTGTGGAGTTTGCATTTTCTCCCCATGCTTGGTGGGTTTACTCCGCATTCTCCGGGTTCCTTCTACAGTCCAAAAACATGTATGTTGGGTTAACTGGTGATTCTAAATTGTCCATAGGAGGGAATGTTCAGAGACAGCTGGGATTCAATTCAATTCCGTCTTATTTGTATAGCGCTTTTTACAATGGTGATTGTCACAAAGCAGCTTTACACAATTGAAGAAATTATGAGATAAAATGAAACAGAAATCAGTTTGTCCCTGATGAGCAAGCCGGGGGCGACGGTGGCAAGGAAAAACTCCCTGAGATGGAAATAGGAAGAAACCTTGAGAGGAACCAGACTCAACAGAGAACCCATCCTCATTTGGGTGAAAAACAAGTAGCAGGGATTATGTGGTTACATTGTCTCCAGCAGATACCTGTGACCCTAAATTAGGGAATAAGCGGGTATAGAAGATGAATGAATGATGAATAAATAAAACCCCACACTAAAAAATGTTTAACCTTATGTTTAGGTGATATGTTTCGGAATTTATCAAATCATCTAATAAAAGCTAAAAATATACATCAATTAAATCGGTATAATGAAGCTAATTGTCATAAATAATCTGAAACACGCTTAATTTCTTCTCTTTTTATTAGGGAACTTCCATTTTTAAAAGATCCATGAACATAACCACAAAATATACTTCATGCAGCTAAAAATAATGTTTATTTATTTGACGTTTTTGTTTTTGTATCAGATTAATTTAAACATTATTCAATATTTTTACTGTTATTCTCTTGCCATTTTTTTTTTATTTTCTTGTTTAATTGTTTGTTTTTTTCTGTGAATTAATCAAATGAATGAAAATTTTCATTGAGACCAGTCCAGCCTGTTGGTATAATTTAACATTGTTTTTATAGCTTTTATATTTGAACTTTAAAAGTTTAGTTGTTAAATCCAGATGTGATGTGATTGATGGGCTGTATTTATGGTGAGAATTGTTCCGTTTCAGTTTTAAGCTATTTTTTTTACAGATTTTCTGTCATTGCTCAGACGTGCAGGTTCACAGTTTATTCCTCAGGATTTCTCAGTGAAACTTCACTTCTCCTTTTCGCTGTCAAAGCGCCCTGGAAGCTGTACCGCCTCAGTGAAAGAAAAAACATGCTGAATGTGGAGCGCGGAGAGTAAATTTGGTGTAAATGTGGTATAAATCTGGTACAGCTTCTGCGGCAGAGACTTTCAAATTCCCTCAGTTTTTTGAGGGGGGCCTAGAGCTTGCTCGGCTCCGTGATGCTCATTATCGCAGAACATGTGACAGCCACTTCCACCGAGCGGACAGGAGACTGAGGGGTCTGCAGCTATTTCTGCAGCACACACACACACTTTTCTCATGGGTCACATGTACAGTTTAACCTGTGAAACACGTCACCCACATACAGACAGAAGCACCAGCTGGAGAAAGAGAGCGAGAGAAATAACAAGACATTTATTCATGTTTACTTAATCACTCAGAATTATATAACTTTTATAACATGTCACGTTTTAAGTGGACGGCTGTGTTTCTCTTTTTACCTGAAGCAAATGGAACCAACAAACTGAAATAGCTAAAATGTCTGACACTCAGCAAAACCCCTGACCTGCCTGCCAAAATAAAGTAGAAGAAAATAGAAGAAGAAGACTGTTTACACTGGGGGGGAAAGGGGGGGATAGATTTCAAAACTAAAGTGATATTAGAAAGTGTCAGGTGTTGAGCTAAACATCATCCATTAAATTATACCTGATGGAGTCAATCTACAGGGATATCAATCCTTCTAACTCAAAGGCATATTTAAGTGTTTATTTCAGAAACACACACATCTTTTCTTTTTCTTTTCCCTTCTACTTTCCCTGTCTCTCTATGCATGTCTCCTGCTCTTTTCCCACCCGTCTTTCTCTGTGTGTCTTCTGCTTTTATATACCTGTCTTGCTGTGTTTCCTGCTGTCTCTCTGCATGTCTTCTGCCAACTTTCTGGGTGTCTCTATGTGTGTATCTCTGCGTGTTTCCTGTTGTCCCTCTGTCTCTTTCTGTCTCTCTGCGTTTCTATGTGTGTCTTCTGCTGTCTTTCTGTTTTTCTCGTACTGTGTCTCTATGTGTGTCACCTGTCTCTTTGTGTGTCTCCTGCTATCTCTCTATGTGTCTCTCTGCATGTCTCTCTGTGTGTCTCCTGTCTCAATGTGTGTTCCTTGCTGCCTCTCCGCATGTCGCTCTTTGTTTCTCCTGTCTTTATGTGTGTCTCCTGCTGTCTCTCTGTATGTCTCTGTGTGTCTCCTGCTGTCTCTCTGCATGTTTTCCTGCGTATCTCCTGTCTCTATGTGTGGCTTTTGCTGTCTCTCTGTATGTCTCTCTGTGCCTTCTGCTGACTTTGCGTGTCCCTTTACATGTCTCCTGCTGTCTTTCTGCATGTCTCCTGCTCTCCTCCACCCGTCTCCTTGCAGGACTACACCCTCACTATGTACTTCCAGCAGGCGTGGAGAGATAAGCGTCTCTCGTACTCGGAGATTCCTCTAAACCTCACGCTGGATAACCGTGTGGCCGACCAGCTCTGGGTCCCAGACACTTACTTTCTCAACGATAAGAAGTCCTTTGTTCATGGTGTGACAGTGAAGAACAGGATGATCCGCCTTCATCCGGACGGCACTGTGCTCTACGGACTGAGGTACGACCTGCACTAGGGGTTAAAAACAACGACTGTAGATTAGCTTTTAATTGACCTTTTAAGGGTTAGAAAATGGCAGACAGACAGGAAGTGAGAGTATACAGGAAGGAAACACCATGTGGCCAAAGATACTGTAACACATTCTTGTGTGTTTGGGGGGAATTCAGACTCTCTGTAGGGTTTAGGCTGTGTGTGTTCTGCATATGAAAAGCGTGTACATTGCATGTGTAAACTAAAAGTGTGAACTGAGTGCGGTTTATGAAACACGAGCGAGGATGTAATGAATGATGAAATAAAAATGCCTGACGGTCGCATGCCTTTTACCAGACTTAATGTCAGTCTATAAATCACTGCAGTGAGAAACTGACAGCAGGTACCGAACCTTAATTACACACATCAATCATCCCGTTTCTGCTACTGTCTGTGTGTGTGTGTGTGTGTGTGTGTGTGTGTGTGTGTGTTTATTAGTAAATCTTTATGTTTTAGTATAAATATTTATGTTGTAAACACACAGAAATTGATAAACCAGTTCATCCTAGGAGAGGGAGAGATGTGAGTATGTATGTATGTGTGTTTGGTGATTTTTTGAGGATGTTTTTTTGTCTTTTATGTTTGAAATTTTATTACATGTTAAAAAAGATCAGAATGGTGATTAAACGTGAGAGAGAGCGGTGTGAATCCTCCTGCAGTCAGCAAAAAGAGTGAAAACTAACAGATAAATTTCACATCTCAGATTTCCTGTTAGAGAGCAACATGCAGTTATGACATCACAGCTAGACTGTTACTCATAACACACACATACCTTAATCACAGCATTACTTGGTGCACACACAATCACATTTACCTTGGATATCACATGAACAAGGCCACAAACACCAAACTTACAGATGACCTGGGCACACCTAATAAGAAAAAAGATTACTGGGGCCACACCCACAAAAGCATCACATGACCAGGGCATCAGATGACCATGTCACATGACCAGCACATGAAAGTAGCAGAGAGAGTAAGACACAGATTTAGAGATAAACAGACAGGCAATTAAATAATTGTTACACAGACAGCCAGAGAGAAAGACCGACAGAAAACTGCTTGTGACTTGTGAAAGAAAGACAAGGAAATCATATTTTATTAAATATTGGATGACTATGTAGAAGCTTAAAGTTGCGGTTCAACCACACACACACACACACACACACACACAGCTTATACACTTTAAATTGAAACTCTACAAGCACTTTGTTATCAGAGAGATTTTATGATTCTCCTTGGTTTATTAGCTTCTTAACTGATTCCGAACTTCAGCAAAAGCATTAATTTCTTAAAGCTCCTTGACTTCCTCGTCTCAGCTGTTGTAGCATGCACGTGCTTGATTAAATAAATATGCATAAGAGCGTCTCCTAATTAGCCTGAGATATGAACTCCATGAGTAACCTAATTAGAGGATGAGGAGTAGTAGCATGAAGAGATAAGATCAATCAGGGAAGAGAGTGAAGGAGAGAGCAGAGGAGGTAGTGGAGAGGAGACTAAAGGAGACAGAAGAGTGAAGAGTGGAGGAGACTCAGAAGTTAGAACAACGACAACACTGACTTACATCAGATTTACACGAAGTTGAGTCAGCATGTTGCTCTAATCACCGAGGAGGACAAAAACAGTAAATAAAATGAAGTGTAGATCTAATTTGACAAATATAAGGTAAATGAGGCAAAAGACTCATTTGACTAAAGTTAAACCACTGATCGAACAGACTGGAAGAGGTTTAAATCATAAGGAAATAAAGGATCAGACTTACAGTAGATATCAGACTCACTTAGATATTTGACTCAGGTAGATATTAGACTTAGTTAGGTATCAGAATTAGTTAGGTATCAGACTCAATTAGATCTTAGTCTCACGTAGATATCAGACTCAAATACCTATCAGACAGGATCAGAAACTATATAAGACTGAGATGTAAAAATTAGACTTAAGTAGGTATTAGACTCATAAAGGTATCAGATCCAGAAAAATATCAGATTCAGATACTCTGGTAGCAGGTGTGGAACAAAGGTAAAACGTTTTATTATTTTGTCAGAAGTTTTTTTTTTTTTTTGAAAGGAAGCAACTTTACATCACTTCATCAAATAGCCGTAAGCACAAATACTCCTGCTGCTTCATTAATTTTTTTGTTCTGCCTACATTATGTTACCGCTTGTCCACTTTAAGTGCGGCTGGTTGATCTGACAGTCTGATTAGCCAAGGAGACGCTTTAATATTCCCAACAAGTTCACTGATCCTGTTTCCTTTTATCACACACAACACGCACCTCAGCCCGAACCAGCCAATAAAGTAAACCGATGGCAGCAAGGGCATGCCATAATGATCATAAATGACTTTAACTTGCCATAATGGCGGTCTCATGATGCACGAGCTGCTGATTCTGAGGCTACCTCTGTTTTATTAGCACCAGGCCTGGAGCAGCTGCCTCACGCTGTATAGCCATGTGAGTTATTTTAACCGCACAGAACATCAGCTCTGCTCATTAAGAGCCTCACACTTTCATGTCTAATCTAATTATTTTTAGGGGAACAGAGCAAGAGAGGTTTATTATTAAAACACTGCCTTTAGGGGACTCCATGCGCACGCTTTAGGGCCTGGATGTCATCATTTTGTTTGGTTTACTCTCACAAGGTTTAACACAGAGGTTCATTTTGCCTCAGGTCATTCACTATAGAAAAGATCAAAAGAATGCAGCCTGACTAGCATTTAAGGACTGCCCTACCGTCATCTCACTGCTGCATCACTGTCATCTCACTGCTGTCTAACTGCCATTTTACTGCTGCCTCACTGTCATCTCACTGCTGTTTCACTGTCATCTCACTGCTGCCTCACTGTCATATCACCGAAGTCTTACTGTCATCTTACTGCGGCCTAACTGTCATTTCACTGTCGCATCACTGTCATCCTGCTGCTGTCTCAGGGTCATCTCACTGCTGCCTCACTGTAATTTTACTGCCGCATCACTGTCATCTCGCTGCTGTCTCACTGTCATCTCACTGCCGTCTCACTGTCATATCACTGAAGCCTTACTGTCATCTCACTGGCGTCTCTCTGTCATATCACTGAAGCCTTACTGTCATCTCACTGCTGTCTCACTGTCATTTTACTGCTACCTCACAGTCATGTCACTGCTGTCTCACTGTCATCTCACTGCTGCCTCACTGTCATTATACTGAAGCCTCTTTGTTATCTCACTGTGGTTAATTTTTCCACAGTATCAAGACAGCCTCACTGCTGTCTTACTAGTGCTTCTCTGTCACTTCATTGCAGTGTCACTGCTGCACTTAAACTTTACTATTTTCACATTACTGCCTTACTGCCCCCTATCTGCAGTCTCACTGCTGTCTCATTGCGATCTCAAAGAGTTAGTCTATTAGTTCTGGTTTTATTTGGATTAATAAACCCATAACCCATCCAGCATTTTTACTGGCCTTCAAATCAGGTTGACTTTTATGTTGACGTTCGTTTATCTAATTGCCTTAAAGGATCTGAGGCTTGAGTGCTGCTTCCTGTTTTCTCTGTGGTAACATACATATTTAAAATGAAACTAAATTATTAACTATAGTTATAATTCCAGGGTTTAATACTCAGTTAAAGTCAGTCCTGTGCCCATCCACCATCCGGTTTCGAGCCTGGCTCCTTGCTATCCTCAAGTTTTTCGAAGGGTTCTCAGATTATACTTGAGGTATGTTCGCATGCCCCGCAGCAGTCTCAGTGCAGTGGAGAGTCCTGGCTGCTGCTGCAATGCAATGCATTGTGGGTAACAGCAGGTTGTTTTTTATCCCCTCGGTTGTCTTTAGCCTGTCCTCCTTTCCGCACTTCCTCGCAGCAGGTCTTCCACAGCTGCTGTTGGGAAACAGATTACCAGAGTGCTAAAGTAGGACAAGGGCTTTTCACTCATTCCTCGATTTGTACCACTGGAGCATCTGATAGAGCACCTGATCAGTGGAGTGGATCGGCTTTCGATCCTGAAGAAATGAAGATACGAATTCCATCAAGATGTGAATTAATATATTATATCAACTCGTAATGACTTTAATAACTTTATTAATGATCCATAATTTAATTATAACAAACGAAAAACAAACAAACACAATTTGGTAGGATGTAATCTAACCTAAATTTAATCTAGCACAGCACTCAACTTTATGCAAATCAATAAATTCAATTACTGTATATGTGTGTGTGTGTGTGTGTGTGTGTGTGTGTGTGTGTGTGTGTAGGATCACTACAACCGCAGCCTGCATGATGGATTTGAGGCGATATCCGTTGGACGAACAAAATTGCACTTTGGAAATTGAGAGCTGTGAGTGTTACAAAATCCTCTCCCTCTCTTTCTCTCTCTATCTTACTGTCTCTTCCTCTTTCTATCGCTATCTCTTTTTTTTTTATCTCTGTCTTTCTCTCTTCTTCTCTCTTTCTTCCTTTCTCTTTTTATCTCTCTCTCTCTCTCTCTCTCTCGCTCTCATTTCTCACTCTTTCTTTTCTCTATCTGTCTTTATATTACTACTCTTTCTCTTTCTGAAGCAGAACCTGGAAGCTACAGATGCGCAGTTATTTTTTAGCTAATCTAACATGCAGCAATTCACATTGTCAAGCTGTTTGTTATAGTAATACAGAATTCTATATGGTTATGTGACTCATGTCAGGTAGTGTACTATTAGTAACTTACCAGCTAGCTAAAATTAGTTGATGTAAGTAAGCTTAGTTTTGCTGTAAGTTAGTAATTTGATTCCTAGAATTTGAAGAATTCCATTAATAAAGATAAATGGCAAGATCAAAGATATACTTTGTTATTAGATTAATTTTCTATTTTAAACTGACCCATGTACAGGAAATTCCCTCCAAAAGTTATTTTTTGGCACACTGATGTGTATATTTTAAATTAAGCTGATGACTCTGAGCTCTGCTGAAGTCTGAGCTGCACATTGGTTTTAGTTACATCCCTGCTGCAGATCCCTGAAGACCATAAATAAGTCACATTACACCTTGTAAAGAAACAGATGACTGAACTGCACCACAAATATGAAACACACGACTAATAAATCGATATTCACCCGCAGAGTGTTCATACTGATGAGCACAGATTCTGTTTGCATGTATGAGCCTGCTGAAGTAAATCACACACTGCTCCTGTGTTAGCTTAATGAGGCTGACCTTCAGCTCCTCAAAAACCAGGATCAGGAAAATAGCGATTCAAAATAAAACCTTCTGTCCAGGGTAATTGGGAGAACATGGGCAAGAATGTTCATTTAAAAAAAAGAGTGAAATCCTTTTGTAAGTGCATCTTACTTCAGTATGGACACGATTCAGTAATCATTCACACAACTCACCTTTTAAATTCAGAGGTACTGAACCGGGTGATGAGAGCGGTGGAGCTGAATTGGCAGCATAGTAAGTTAGATTTTCACTGAACTAATGCTATACTAAACCCTAACACTTAACCTAACTATAAACCTTTAATCAAATTCTTACCTTCGAACCTAACATTTAACCCTAATCACAAATACTCAAGTCCTAACCCTAACCTTCAATCTAACCATAACCACCTAACTCTTAACTTTTTACCATAATCTTTAACCAATTACCCTAACATTTATCTTAACCATATAACTTTTTACCTTAACCACAAAGCCTATTCCTAACCCTAACCCTAACCTAATCATAAACCTTTAACCAAACTTTAATCATTAACCCTAACCGCAAACCCTGAACCTTAATCCTAACCTGTAACCATTATCTATAACTATAACACCTAACCCTAAAATCTACAGACCTAGTTGTAAACCCTAACCCTTACCTTAACCCTAACTGTAAACCTAACCCCAAACCTTAACCCTAAACTTGAACATTTAACCCTAACTGTAAACCAAACCACAAACCTTAACCCTAAACCTAAACCATTAACCCTTACTGTAAATCTAAGTCCAAACCATAACCCTAAATCTTAACCAGTAACCCCAACTGTAAATATAACCACAAACCTTAACCTTTAACCCTAACTGTAAACCTAACCCCAAACCTTAACCCTAAACCTAAACCATAAACCCTGACTGTAAACCAAACCCCAAAACCCCCTAACCCTTAAACATAAACCTTACTCTTTAGCCCTAACTCTAAACCTAATGCCAAATTCAACACTAACCCCTAATATTTAACTCTAAATGTAAACCCAATTATAAACCTTAACCTTTTACTCCTAACCCTAGCACTAACCCTAACCTTTAACCTGACCCTAAACTCGAGTCCTCCGTCCTGCCCAGTACAACGTCTCTTCCTGTTGTCTTTCTCACTAAATGTTTACTAGCGTTAGGTTTCGATTAAACCCTTTCTCATTCTTTGTCTTTAGATTTTATTCTAAAATGTCTTTCATCATGACGTGTCAGTCTGCTAGCTGCAGTAAACCAGATTGCAAGAGAATTAAGCGTGGATCTTTAGAAACACAACTCCAGAGCGGAACAGAGCAGGACGCTGATTAATGTGCTTTGTGTGCAATTGGAGTTGTGTAATGTGGCTGTAATTATTGCATAACCTCTGGAGACACTGTAATTGTTTACAACGTCTGTCAAAAATAAATGTTTTTGTGTAAACATGAGCTATTGATTGTGTAAACAGTGCAGTCAGCCTCAGGAATTGACCCATGGTACAGCTCATGAATAATCTAAAGCAAATCATGTTACTCCTTTATTACACCGAGAAAGGCTGATTCTGTAAAATCAGACATGTAATTATATAAACAGGGATTAAAAACAGAGTTGTGTGATCTAACACACAAGCAAGTCGGTTAAACTGACCCCGCTGGAAGGCAAGAGCGTTTTCCTTTCGTTTAGAAACTGAGCTCAAATAAATCCAACTTTTTGGCTGACCTTTAGGTGCTCTTACGCTCCAGCTTTCTCCTTCTGCTGTCTGACAATTAGGTAAAAGTGTAATAAGAGTAGAGTTGTGTATCTATAGACCAGAGCTAATCCGAAAGTTCTGGGAGTTTTCGTTAGTTACACGTATGAGCAGGATTTCAGACTAAGCAGGAGCTAAAGCTGTTGTGGTTATGTTAACCGTCTATAGGGAAGAGAATATTTTTAGTTTTTTCTGTTCCACCTGACTGCATTAATACCCATGTTCATACATCAGGTAAATTTTCTGTGCTGATGAAACAGAACGAGTGAAGTGCACGTCTATCCGAACCAATTTTCTACGCTGTTTTTGTCCCATGTGTTGTGAGGATGTGCATTTGTGCCGCATGTTCCTCTGCAGCTGGCACTCCTGTTCTCCATGCATGCCTTGTTCTCCCACCAGGAATAGGATTAAAGAAGCTTTAAACTCTGCACATCAAAAATGTATTTCCATCTGCACGCTAGAGCTGTGCCTTAGACGCCGCTCGGGTTTTTTAAAGGCATGTTTATCCCACTGAAGTCTCTTTACAAATACCAGCGTGTTAGGGTGGTGTCAGGATCATGGACAAACGTTGCGCTTGCTTGCTTTTAACCAGCAGATGCTCAAAAAGAGACTTTTACACAATTTATTCTTTATTTTTTTTAAAGAAATAAAGTGGAGCAGAGTTTAGGAAAGTGTGTGGCCTTCAAATATTCATTTTTTTCTTATCAGTCTCAAGGCTTAAACATAGACTAGCGTAGATATGCTACTGTTAACCTGCTAGTCAACACAGAGAGCACCTAGTTAGCTAGCTGATATCAACACGGCACTTATAATTGTTAAAACATGCATTTATAGTCACTACTTTACTACACTGAGCTGAGAGAGTGAAATGAAACGGTTCAGTTTGTAACGTGGGCTTGCTGAATTTAAGATCCCCCCTTTGCTAGCACTGGTACGACAAATTCTGGACTAGTTTTAAAAGTTAAAACTTTGTAAATATTTGCTTTGCAGTCAGGAGCAGTGAGGACGAGACAGAAATGAGGTCAGGTCAGGATTAATGCTTCATCTAGACTCACTGGCACGTCCTTGCAGAATAAAATTGGAAGGATTTCAGCTTTTCTCTGTGTTCGAACTGCAGGTTTTCTCCAGCAGCTCATTCACCCTTTCTTAATCCTGTGTCAGTGAAGGATTTAGGAAAAAGCTTGGTACTTCCCCCCTTCCCCCACCCCTGTTCTTAATTTAATGCCTCTCTCTGTCTTAGAGTGGATTATGATGTTTTGAGTCTCCTGGTGAAAGTTTTTTGGGTTTCTTCTCATTTGTACACACTGCTGCTTTTAAGACAGAGAGAAAAGACAAACAGATTTAACACAAACATATCCAGATTTATTTTAATTTGTTGGATTGTAAAATCACACATGTTTAGTTTGTGCGCAAGTGACTTGAATGAACTAACTTCAGTCAAGTTTTCCTAATGAATAGATTTTCACTGCCAAATTTAGACTTAAACCATTTGACTACAATCAACAAAATCTAATTAGAGTCAATTAATTAGATTCATTTGATTAGAGTTATTAAGTAAGATTTTGTTGGCTTGAGGTAAATGACTTAAATCTGTTAATTTGACAGTGGAAATATATTTATTAGTGAGACTTTGATTGATTGATTAATCAAATGACTAATTGATTGACTCTAATCACATGACTCAAATGAAATGACTAATTTATTGACTCTTTTCAATTGACTAATCAAGTAACTCTTAATTGATTGACTAATGGATTGACTCTAATTAATTGACTAATAAAATGGATAATTGATTGACTCTAATTGATTGACTATTCAAATGACTCAAATTTTTTGACTCTAAACAAATGACTAATTGATTGATTAGATAAATTTAAATTAGAGTAATTTATTGACTCTAATCAATTGACTAATCAAATAACTCTAATTGATTGACTAATGGATTGACTCTAATTGATTGACTCTAATAAAATGACTAATCGACTGACTCTAATAAAATGACTATTTTTTTTACTCTAAACAAATGACTCTGATTGATTGACTATAATCAAATAACTCTGATTGATTCTACTTAAATGACTCTAATTAAATGACTAATTATTGACTCTAATAGACTGACTCTAGTCAAATGACTTTAATTGATTGACTCTTATAAACTGAGCCCTTTCAACAAACTCCACTGACTGAATTGATTCGATCATTACACTGACTCTTTCAGTTGACTGTAATCAAATGACTCAACCCTAAATAACGACAGCAAACTGACTCCGAGTGAGCAATTCCTTTATGCTGAATCTTTCGAACTGACCTCACCTCTTCTCTTCAAACTGCATGTTTTATGATTTCGCTTTTAGTGAAAATGGGTGGGGCTATAAAGTGCTGGAACAGTTTTAAGCCATTTTCTCAGTTTTGGAAACACTTTTTTACGGAATAGAACCCCTGGCACACTCTCACAGCCGTGGTGTGTTTAATAAACGTGTGAGGAGCGGGATGTTGCAGTCAGCCTGCTCAGCGTTTATGGATTTATTTTCTACCATCTCGAGCCAAAGCCCATTGCAGCACTTCTCCATAATTAAGCCCAGTGACACCTCGTTATACGTTGCGCTTGACAGGGCCGATTTACGCAAGGCTTAATTAATTACCGCAGCCAGTTTTTTTAATGAGGATCTGAGCAATCTGCCTGATCAGCATTTTTAATTACAGAGTAATCGATCCGGCTCAATGAGAGACGATCTGTTATTTTTTTTTTCACAGACGGCTACACGACAGACGATATCGAGTTCTACTGGAGAGGTGAGAACAGCGCTGTGGCAGGAGTGGAGCGCATAGAGCTGCCTCAGTTCTCCATCGTCGACTACAAGCTCATAGCCAAGAAGGTGGTCTTCTCAACAGGTGCTGCTAACGGAGATATCAGTTGTTTGTTTTAACATCAAATAAAAAAGGGGCTAGATGATGCGAAGGGTCAGCCTGCTGAGTTCTGCTCTCTGATTGGTGATGAGGTGTTTATGAATTCTCGAGAACAGCAGCTGTCTCAGCTTTATTTTAATGCGTTCTCTCTGATACGCTATCGTTTCCATAGCAACAGCTCCTTTAGAGACGCTCCACGTTTGAGATGTGATGTGTGTGTATGGAGTCTCCAGTGTGAGTGCTGTGTATCAGTCAGAGGAAAAGCTGGAACTTGAAGTTCTCCGCAGCTTCAGAACAGAGGAGTCTGAGAGGTTTATGCTTTTGGGATGTACAGTAATTAAAGCCATTCTGGAGACTCTCTTGGCTTTGTTTTTTCAGATGATTCCTTCACGTCCCTGCAGAACAATTCAGTTGAATTTTGTTCCTTTTTTTTTCTAAATGACCTCGGCTGAATCAGCTAATGATGCTTCTTTAAAATGAAAATTAAAATGATGAAACCGTGCAGTGTTGTGATTTTGCTGCACAGCAGCTCTTTAGGTTCCCCTAGTTGCAGGGATTTACTAAAACTTCTCAAACTGCTCTCTCGGGAATCTCACTGGAGTCTTAACCGGCTCCTTACCACCATAGGTCATTGGGTCGAGAGTAGATGAATCCTCTGTGGCGTTTTTTTGCTTCACAAAGCATCTGATTTTAATGACCCTCATCAGAGGAGCGTAAAGGGAAATTTATACACAAACCACAAAGGAAGCGGAAATGTTCCTGTCTTGATTCACACTGGAGATTTCTCCCATACATTTCGTAGAGCGAGCTGTTGCTATGCATACGATAGTGTATCAGAGCAATTCTATAAATGCTCTGTTTAGATGTTTCTGTTCCAGAAAATGTATCTACACCTGACCACCAATCAGAGCACAGAACTAAGCAGCAGTAAATGTGCTGTAAAATATTCTAGTAACCTTTCCTTGTGTTCTTTTTACTGGCATATGCTTATTGGTGTTCTCTCTGCCGTGTTCCTCCAGGTGCATACCCTCGCCTGTCCCTCAGCTTCAAGCTAAAGAGGAACATCGGCTACTTCATCCTACAAACCTACATGCCCTCTATCCTGATCACCATCTTGTCGTGGGTTTCCTTCTGGATCAACTACGATGCCTCCGCTGCTCGAGTCGCTTTAGGTACAGCACTTGCTTCTCCAACACTTGCTGTTTACTATAGTGCTAGTCTGTGTGTTAGCCTGTTTACTATAGCACTAGTCTGTGTTTTAGCCTGTTTACGCTAACACTAGTCCGTGTGTTAGCCAGCTTACTCTAACTCTAGTCTGTTTGTTAGCCTGTTTACTAGTTTGTGTGTTAGCCTGTATACAATAGCGCTAGCGTTAGGTTAACATTTAAACTGTTGATCTATTTCTCCTACTAACTGTAGTTTGATTTGCAGTAATTTATCTAAATTAAACAAACAGACTATTTTGTTTCCTTGTTGAATAATTAGCAGTATTTTAGGGCATTATGCTGTTAATAAAACTTTAAACAGACAAGTCATGGTCCTGCATGCTAGCCTCAGCTTTAATAATGCAACGCTGATGGATTGCTGCTGTTGGTTGCCAGGGTGGAGACGTTAATGAGACCCTGTGAGTTATAGTGTTTTAAACCGCATGTGAGTCGAAAGAATTATTTACTTTACTCATTGTTTATGGCAATTGCGTCATTTATGTTAGAAAAAAAACACCCAATCTCACAGCTAAGCGAATTATTAATAGATCCGAATTAGCATTAACGCTAAAAGTAAAGATAATAACTCAGTAAGAGCAAAGCAACCACCAACATTAAAAGCTGATCCCAATACTGATCCGCCTCTAAACAGTTAGTATATTCTAGTTTTATCAATAAAAATGATGTAAAAATGATTTACATTTTTCTCTGTACAGGTATCACGACTGTCCTCACCATGACGACCATCAACACACACCTGCGAGAAACGCTGCCTAAAATCCCATACGTCAAAGCTATTGACATGTACCTGATGGGCTGCTTCGTCTTTGTTTTCCTCGCCCTGCTCGAGTACGCGCTCGTTAACTACATCTTTTTTGGACAGGGACCTCAGCGGCAGAAGAAAGCAGCAGAAAAAGCATCGAACGCCAACAACGAGAAACTGAGAATGGACCCCAACAAGGTACAAACATTTGTGCATGGAGTCTCCAGTGTGAGCGGTGTGTATCAGTCAGAGATAAAGATCAAACAGCTATCATACAGTATACCAAAGAAAGGATTGTGCCCCCAACTACATGTATTTCATCTTCCAACTATAATAATCTCCAGATTTCTGTGCAGGTGTTCCACTAGATTTTGTCATGTGACTGTGGGGATTTGATCGTTCAGTCACAATAGTATTAATGAGATCAGGCTTTTGAGTTAGAAGGTCTGGGGTGCAGTTGGCGTTCCAGTTCATTCCAAAGTTATTCAGTGGTCTTTGAGTCAGAGTCCAATCAGAACACAGCATGTCTTCATGGAGTTCAGGGACTTTCTGCACAGGGACATTGTCATGCTGGAACAGTGTTTGAGTCTCTTAGTTCCAGTAAAGGATGAATGGAACGATACAACATACAAAGACGTTCTAGACACCTGTGTGACTTAAATCACACTAATGAGGTGATCAGGGGAGCACATACTTTTGGTGATATAGTGTAATGCACACACACAGTTCTCTATCTATGTCATGTTTGTATCTGTTCTAACCCCAAAGTTTTTAAAGTATGTATTTGTTGATTGTGTTTTCTGTTCTAATCATTTCGCCAAGTCAGTTTTCATTTTTTAAATGTTTATAAATGTTTCACTAAACAGCACCACAGAGCTGATGAGGAATCATTCCAAACTGATATTTTTAGCAAATAAATGTAAAACAAATGCTGTTAAAACTTCTACAAGAAAACCAGAAATAGTTAAGCAGAATCGATTCGGCTTCACGTTGATTTACAAACTCAGAAACGATCCTAAGAGAAAACATCGCAAAATGTGGAATATTTTTTTTTAGAAAATCGTTTTGTAAAATTAAACTGTAAAGATAATTGTTTTTATAGATTTTTATACATCTGTTTTTACTTTTGTTTTTTTTCTCTAAAGCCCCTTTGTAAAATAAAGTGAATAAAAATGTAGAAATGTGTTCAGACTGTACACTAAACTGTTTTATTTAAATTATTAATAAGAGATCGTTGCTCAGCGGTTAAAAATTAATGCTAAAATAAAAGGCGTTAAAATTTCAGAATAAAGCCAATTAAAAATTAAACTGGATATAAAACATTGACATCATATTTCCTGCCTAAGAATAAATTTTGTCATATTGTTACTATAATAATAATAATAATAATAATAATAATATAATAATAACAACTTTACCTGAATATTATTATTTCTATATTTAAATACCTGACTTTAATTTCATTTTTAAAATAAATAAAATATTACTTATATTTTCTTATTTTAGGTTGTATAAATCTCCTGCGTTTCAATTCCTGTCCACAGCTGGTTAACTTCCTGTTTTCTCTGGTGCACTTGTATGAACCCTTAAGGTTTAAATCTCTATGTTTCTGTGAAGGGCTTAAGATTCCTAAAACGTTAATGTGAGGGCTTGCTGTCCTCGTCCCCGGAGCCGGCTGACGCTGTGCCTCTGTGTGCTTACAGTGGTTGATGGGAAATGTAGTTCAGAGAAACGATGCTCTGTATGCCAGAATGAAACCCAGGGATATTGACGCTCATGATGCACTGTGGGAACCAATCTTTGTGGACGATGCGGCGATAGGACTAGGCGAGCAAAGGAATAAGGTATCATGTGGGGTCATGGAGCAAACCATCGCTGAGCCGATCACTGTGTCTGTGTGTTTTTGGTTTCAAAGCACAGTTCAGTTTCTGTACCTCATTGCTATACCATTGCTTCTCCTGCACCTGCTCCTCATCACGCAATTAACAGCACTGCAATAAACCTAAAACAACAAACACAACAACAACAACAACCAGAGCTGGCTAAGCCACATTCCTGATTACCTGATTTAGCTGTGTTCAGTCAATCAGAGGGTGGCAGATAGCAAATCAGCAGGTCTTTCCCTACTCCACCTTCTTCTGACACCTTCTAGCTTCTGATTGACTGAACACACCTAAAGCAGGTAATAAGCAGTGGGTAACGCAGGAGTAGCTGGAATACACATCTAACAAGTACCTGAAAGAGCGTGGCTTACCCAGCCTTTAACTACCAATAAATGAGATAGAAGGAATTATTTAACATGTGTATTTCAGTCTACATTTAAAAAAAATTTACTCATTAAAATACTTATGTTGGAACAAAATAATTTTATTGACTTATTATTATCATGAATCATGTGTATTGTTTCCGTCGATATATTTTTTTAGATAACATTTTAGTCTTTACGTTTCGGGGGAAAAAGCTGTTATAATATGATAACAAATCAACCGTTACCTTTTTTTGGTTGATTTTAATTCACACACGCACACACAGTATATGCAACTTATTGAGTAGAAAAGCTGAATAAATTATTCTGATGTGAATTATTTTTCTCCGTATAGGCTTCTCGAATCATTTCTACTCTGCGACTCTTCCTTACGATCGTCTGACCATTGTGTGTGTGTGTTTGTGTCACTGATGTAATTCACGAGAGAATACATCAACACTTTTACACATATAATGTCTTTTGTTTTTAATTACTTTTTATGTTAATAATTAATAGAGCTTTATCAAGTGATAAAGCATGAAATATATATCAGTATAAACATTTACATATAAACTTTTTAGCATCTAAACCCACTGGCCTTTCGCATTTACAGCTAGCGTTAGTGCTGTGTGTGTGAATATCTCAGGCGTCATTTCTCTGGTATTTTAGATGGACCCTCATGAAAACATCCTTCTTACGCCGCTGGAGATGAAGAATGAGATGTCTCCCTCTGATATAGCTCTTAGTCTCGGCGACCCGCGCAGCACCATGCTAGCGTACGACAGCTCGGCACTCCAGTACCGGAAGGCGGGACTCGCTCGGCAGAACTTCGGGCGGAATGCGATGGAACGTCATGTAACTCAGAAGAAAAGTCGTCTGAGGAGACGCGCCTCGCAGCTAAAAATCAACATCCCCGACCTGACGGACGTAAACTCTATTGACAAGTGGTCGAGGATGATCTTCCCCACTGTTTTCTCCTTCTTCAACGTCGTCTACTGGCTCTACTACATCAACTGAACAAGCATTGATTTTTTTAATTCTTTGAAGATTTGTTTGTGTTCCAAAGATTGTGTTGTTTGTGCTGCGTTTCAGGACTGTATAAAACACTTCCTGTGATACAGGACATGTGGTCCAGTGTGTGCAGGCATATGTGTGTTTAGGGATGAGTGTGTGTTAGGATTAGTGTGTGTAGGGATGAGTGTTTAAGGTTAAGCATGTGTATAGGTAAGTGTGTATAAAGATTAGTGTATGTAGGCTTGAGCTTCAGTAGGAAGTGAGGATAAGGAGGTAAGGATGTGGAAGGGAGAAAGGGAAAGTGTGGATGAGGAAGCGATTACAAGGAAATGAGGATGAGGGAGTGAAGATGGGAAAGTAAGAATTAGGCACTGAGGATGAGGGAGTGTGGATGAGGAAGTAAGGCTGAAGGAGTGTATATGAGGAATTAATGATAAGGTGGTGAGGATGTGAAAAGGAAAGTGTGAGTAAGGAAGTGAGAATGAGAAAGTAAGGACCAGGAATTGAGGATTAAGAAGTTTGTATGAGGATGTAAGGCTAAGGAAGTGAGGAGTTGTGGATGAAGAATTGTGGATGAGGAAGTAAGGATAAGGAAGTAAATACGAGGACGTTTAAATAAGGAAGTGTGTATGAGGAAGCGATAATGAGGAAGTAAAGATGAGGAAGCAAAGATGAGAAACTAAGGATAAGGAACTGGAAAGGAGGGAGTGTGGATGAAAAAGTAAGGCTGGGGGGGTGTATATGGGAGTATGGGGAAAGGAAGAAAGGGTAAGTGTGGATGTGGAGTGTATGAGGAAGTTAAAAATGAGAAGGTGTGGATAAAGAAGTGTGGATGAGGAAGGGAATATGAGGAAGTGTTAAATACTGAACCGAAACGCAGAAGAAAATACAAATTACAGTTTAAACTCAAATTGATTATTATTTTTTCCACTGCTGGCGAACGAAACTGACTCAAACAAAGCTGAACTTTTTACATAAAGTTAAATGTTTACTTTCACGTCTTTATTTATGAGAAAAGTTGTGACTTGTGCAACAAACTGCAGAAACTGCCAACCAGTGAAAATACTACTTTAATTTATTTTTTTTCTAAATGATTAGTGAGTAGAGTTATTGTATTTTTTCTTTTGTTAAATGAATTAATTGTGTTAGTTAATTAACTGTGTTTCTATCCTTCTTTTTTCTAATTCAGTATTTAACATTTAAGAGGTTTAGTAAGGTCTTGTCTAAAAAAATATAATATATACTAATAGCTGAACATATGTAACAAGATAAAATATTGCATTTTGTCAGATTTTTTTAAATACTTTTTTAAATATTAGATTTTTCTTGAAGTCAGCACTTAAATAATCTAAGGGGAAAAAAAGATTTTGTTTTATTTTTTGTAAAAATGTGTTGTATAGAATTGTATTTATTCAAATCCAGTAAGAATGATTCTTCTTCTTATTATTATTATTATTATCATTGTTATTATTATCATTGTTATAATTACTATTATGCAGCGTGTGTACACATGTTTCTGTTTGTTATGATCTGTTCCTGCGAGGTCTTTGGTTTCATTCGATCAGGAAACTACAATTTTCTCTTCTCTTCTTTCTGTAAAGATTTTTCTCTTTCACCTTCAACAGCATAAAGCTAAGGTGGGGTGAGGAGGAGAAGAGAACAGTCTGAAATGATCTTGCTGAAGCTTTCACTCTTGAACCCTCACCTTCCCTTTAGTTTTTAAGTGGTTTATTTTCTTTAAGCAGTTTGCTTGATTTTAGAAATTCTTATAACGCTTCATCTTATAAACTCTCTGAGGAATCCATAGTGAGTTAGAACTGTGACAAGAGCAGGAACCTGCTAAAGATTAGACGTCTGATGTTTCAGTTCAATTCCCCCATTTCTTATAGGTGTTTTCCAAGCTTTCTGTTAACTTTATTAACTTTATGGTAATTATAGAACTACTGTTATACTTGAGTTGCAGTTTTTGCTATATACATGATTAGTTCGGTGTAAAGTTTCATACATAGTATTTTGTTCCATGGATAAACTACACCTGTGGTAACAGCTAGTTCTAATCATTTTTTGTGGTAACAGCTAGAACTAATCATTTCTATGCTAACAGCTAGCCCTAATCATTTTTATGCTAACATCTAGCCCTAATAATTTCTGTGGTAACAGCTAGCCCTAATCATTTCTGTGCTAACATAGGCCCTAGCCCTATCATTCTATGCTAACATTTGCTATCATTGTATGCATAGTTTATGGTAACAGCTAACAGCACTAACAGCTAGTAATTTTCTATGCTAACAGCTAGTTTCCAATCATTGTATGGTAATCAGTAACTAGCATAGTAACTAACCTAGCCCTATTCTGTGGTAACAGCTAGTGTTTAACAATAGTAATGTGTCACTGTTTATGGAACGCTACATTGTGTCTGTAACTGTTTACATAACAGTGGACTACATACAACAGTACTAACTTGTCAGCTAGTGTATTTTCGTGGTAACATACAATTGCTTGATGCTATTTTTTCAAGGTTACCCAAAGTCATTTTCCCTGCTACATTCAAACTGAATTCATTCCCCAGTTTAGGCATGTTTCCATGGTTACCTTCAACCAGACGCCATTTTTCTGGTTACATTTGCACTTACCACAGAAACATTAAGTCTTAAACTGTGGTTCTATGTTAGTTGTTGGCATGTTTCCTTGCAGTCTGATGTCCCTCCTAACACCACAATGAGTTTATGTGGTTACATTCAGTCAGAAGTGCTTCCAGTACACTGAGCTGGTTCCTAGTGCAGGGTTCCAGCTGTGCTAGTTTGTTTAGTTGTAGGTATTATTCACTTTTAATCCTAACATTAATGATCACATAACCTGATGACTTTACAGCCAAGTTTAATTACTATATTTTTAAAGTTTAACACACTGGTCCTGAATAGTGTTTAGGAGACACGAAGCAGCTGGTGTCTAATTCAGTTTCTAAACATAAATCAGGGCAGGATGAGTAAAAAAGAAGGCAGTGGATCATCTGGAGTTTTCTGGTTTCTACCACGTTGCTGTTCATCTTTCAGATGTTACGTTAAGGCTGAGTTCATTTTTGTTGAGTTTCTAAGCGAGAGGACAAGAGCAATCGAGGATTCCTTGAAGCATCAGCGCTGTAAATACAACGTCACGCTGAAGCCCTGCTTCTGTAAATACACCTTCAATTTCTAATCTTTTCTACTTCATGGTAACGGCATGGACCAAGACAAAATGGACATATCAATAATGTTAATATTCAATTTTCAGAAAATGACACGGAAACTTGTATTGCCGTACACAGGTGTGAGAGAGCAAATGTTGTCCTGCTGATTTTATGACTACTGAAAAGCCTATGAAGACTGAAAAATAAAATCTTCACATCAGCTGTTGAGTGTTCGAGTGTTTGTTTACAGCAGCTTTTACAGCAGTTCTCTGAAGTACAGGAACATGATTTATAATGTCTGTGGGTGGAGACTTCATCCAGCAGATGGTGAGGAGCAGGCGATTCTTCTGGCTTTACTAGTAACCTTCTTCTCTGCATGCAAAACATTCCTCTTCATTATTCCTAATCATCACCACACAACTACACTGTGTTTATGCAGAGTAATGATGCCACATACACACCTGCATATAAGCAAAATGGGGACGTATGACACATCTACTACTTTTGAGGACACTGCCTTTAAACACACACCAAGTTTAATAAATGGTGTTATGATAAGGTCTGTGTTTTGTTCTACTTTGAGTCATCAGCTGCTCTAGCATTAGCTCTAGTGTTAGCATTAGCATTATCTTCTGCTTCATAAATGTGATGAAGTGTTTGATTCGCTCATCAGTGAACAGTGCCAGAAAAACACACCACACACTCACAACTTTTGACTAAGCACACGTCTGTTCTCTCCTCCCCCGCAGCCTCACATGGACTCTGGAGAAAATTAGAGTTAGCAAGGACAAGAAAAAAGTCAAACAATCTAAAAACACTACACTAAAATACCATTAATCCTGTCCAGATTACTGTGTTAGCTCTAAGATTAGTAAATCATTTCTCAGATTTCTGTTATCTTTACGATCAGTTGTCAGAATCTAGTCTCGAACCAGCAAGTTACTGCCTGAGTCAAAGCCGACCCATGGATTACAGCGTTAGCGCCAATGATTACATTAGCCCCAACATAGCTTTCTGATTATCGTCGGATAATTCTCAGGATAATCTTGTCACTCCAGATTCTGAAGAAAACCTGAATTATTACAATGGCCCTAGATTAAAAAATAATCAGGCGGATTAATTCATTAATCCCAACATCATCCCAACATTTAATTATTCTCACCTAGCAACAATGTCATAGTGAACTAGCCACCAGATTAGCAAATAAACTTTGAGTGCAAACTATTATTACAGTTTGATATCCTAGCCACTGTATAATAGACGTTTCAGCACTAAAGTTTTGCTTGTGTCTACTGCGTGTCTGTTTCTCATTTCTCTTTCTGATTTGATTGTAGATTGAATCACAGATCCGATAAAGTCTGGTGTAATTCTGTGATGTTGATTTGTTGAACGGGTAATGTAATTACTTTTGGATTCCGCCCGCAAAACCGAGACGGAACGTGTGACGTGTCCGATCCGCGGTTTCACTTCTGCTGCTGGCATTTTAGCTTCCGTATCCAATCAGCGCTGATGAAATTCTTGCCGAGCTCGCAGCGTTTCCTCTGTATGTGTATGTGTGTGTGTGAAGAGGGTGATGTCATGGCTGGGCATGTTCACCAGTATCCTGAGGGGAGTGTGTGCGTCCTCGCTGTGCACAAATGTCACGAGTTACGCATTAATCTGGCATGCCGACGGGCACTGTGGTGATTTTAAAGCGACGTGTAGGGCAAGACAAGTTTGTTTACGTCTGTGTCCCACGTCATAATAATGCGGTTGGATCAACTGTGCAAAGAAAATCGACAACAACGCTGCTGTTGAAATTAGACGCTGAGACAGAAGACTGCATTACTGCATTAGCATAAAATAAAAGCTACTTAAATCATATTAGCCGCTTTTTCCTGCTAGATGTAATGCAGTCACAGCAGCATGTCCTCTCTGCAGCATTCAAATCTATTGCGTAATTATTGTGTCTAGTGGTCATAAATAAGGAACTGCAACAGGTGCTAATTGGGCCCAGTAGGGCAGTTATTAAATTGTCCCAGGCTCTACAGACAGGGTTACAGCGTTACAGCTTTTATAGCAAATTGATCCAGTTTATTGTGTTAACATAATTCTCTACTTAATAATGTAATAATTAAAGACGTAGTGAAGGCGTGGTCTGTCAAGACGTGCCTAAATTCTCCCAAAACAGCACTAACACAGCTGTATCTATAAGTCTATGTTCAGTAAAACCGATTAAAAATCCAAGTCACCTCCAGCTAAACCGGAAAACACCATACATCCAGATTATCCGGTTCGGCCACCAGCTCTGATAGGCCATCACTGCTTGATTCATTTACTGCATGCATCAAGAATATCAACCATTGGATGACCTTGAATTACATAATAACAAAACTGAATTATTGGTGGGCAGCATGGTGGCTTAGCGGTTAGCAGTGTTGTCTCACAGCAAGAAGGCCTGGGTTTGATCCCCGGGCAGGGACCTTTCTGTGTGACGTTTGCATGTTCTCCACTCCGGTTTCCTCCTACAGTCCAAAAAACATGTATGTTAGGTTAATTGATGATTCTAAATTGCCCATAGGAGTGTGTATGTGGCCCTGTGATGGACTGGCGACCTGTCCAGGGTGTACCCCTCCTGCCTTTCGCCTTTCAGAGACATCACGGCAGTGATGTAATGTACTATGTAAAGCGACTTTAAGCAATGGAAAGGCGCTTTATAAATAAAACTTTTTTTTTTCTTCTTCTTACTTCCAGCTGACAACTTACAACAATACAAAAAATCACCTTCCATCTGTTTACAGCCTCAGCTTTAATCCCGTTGTGTCCTGATAATGAAATTATTCAGACTCCATCGATTTATCTCCTTTAGCTCATTACTTTGTCTTTCTTGCGTAAGCCCTGACCTCTGCTGGAGCCATGGAGCCGAGCGGGAAAATCGGATCACTAAATACAACAAAAATACAACACCATATAAATAAAAAAAAAATAAATGCAAATGTTATAGCTTATTATTTATTTATATACTTATTCTGTATTTTTATACTGTTAGCGATACACTGTAACCTGACACGTGTTATTATTGTGATTAATAACACGTTTATTAACAGGTGATAATACAGAGCTTTAATTTATCAAATCCTCGATGACCTTAAGAGGTGAATAAAGTAATGATATCATAAGCAGGTGAGGGGTTACAGGAAAAAATACGAACAGTCGGAGTATGGAAATAGCAAAGACTTGTGGTAATCAGGTGTGTCGTAATTTTCTGCTCTAACAGATATCAGCTGAATGATTTGATTAGGCAGTCATGCTAATTTCTGATGCTGAAGCGTACCTGAACCCAGATTACAATCCTCACAGCGCCGAAACTCACTTTTCTTTTAACTGAAAAAATTTGGGTCAAAGATTTAGAAATTCACTATTTCAGTCAGTAAATCATTTTAGTCACCAGCCAGTGAATCATTATTGAAGTGAAACATTGTTTGATTCTTTGAATCTTTTAGTTGATTTCTATTTGTTATTCTATAAATCATTAAATCAGTGTCTGAATCAAAGACCATGAGATTCACTGCTCTCTAAAAGAGAGAATCAATAATTGATTCAAAGCGGTGATTCAGTGAATCAGTCGTTGAGTTAGTGATTAACTTTGGTACAAGGTTTGTATTCATTTAGTGAATTTGTGCACATTATAAAATAACCTAAAAAAAAGATTATCGAACATTTCATAACAAACCTCTTTGAAGTACTTGAACTGACTCACTGAAAGGAAATGTCTGGGTTCAGAGCGGCACCTGGATTTTTCAGAAAAAATAACTTTGCTTTTTTTCTCTGACCTCCATGCTAAAGCGAGTGTGTACTGAAACACTCTTACAGCTTATTAGCGTAATTATTCTGTCACTTTAGGAAGCATGTCCTGCAGCGAGGTTAATGCAGAGCGTGTTTTTATGCGACTTTGGACCAACAACCAAGTCAAAAGGAACGCATTTCACCTCCAAAAGCATTGTTCATGCGTCCTGTTTCAAAGGGGACATTTTTTTAAAGATATTTTTCTGGCAATTTGTCTATTCATAGGATAGACAGAGATGAAATGGGGGAGATAGAGAGAGGGGGTGGGACCAGAGGGGACCCTAACCAAAATCGAACCCGGGTTGCTAGAGCGCAACTGCACATGTGGATGCCAGTGGATGCTTAACCCACTACATCACGGCACCAGCCATCAAAGGGGACTTTTATCAGGTTAAAGGTCTTTCCTAATATATGCAGGAACTTTTAGTATTGTTGTAGTGTTAGTTATGCTACTTTACACAATACTTTTAAGCTGTTGATTGTAGGTTGTCTGATGTGGAGAGACACGTTAACAGTCTACAACGTTAAGTAGCATTATTTTAAACAACTGAAACACAAAACCTAACTTTCTTCAGTAGACTTCAGGTCAAAGAGGGGGACTTGAATTGGATTACAGTAGCGCATTCAGTTAGCACACAGTAACGAAAATATCTGGCAACCTCTGATGCATAACCCATTTACAGATCACTGAGAAAAGAGCAGTAATGAGTTTCTTCAAGCCCTCGCTGCGTTATTAGCCGTCTGACTCTGATGTTTATTTATGGTGATATCTGGAGCGTGTTCAGGGTGTTGAGCAGAAGATTGATGCTCCTGAAGGCCGCTGAAGTTCCCGTCTGATTATTTATAATGACGCTTTTTCTGATGCGGTGTAGCGAGCGCTAATGGAGGGAAAAGAACTCGTAGACACGACGAATAATTTCCTCCTCATTACAAGAAGAAAGAAAAGTGACCTTCATCTCCACCTGAGAGACACATACAAAGACATAGAAAGAGAGTTAGACATAAAAAAGACAAAGAGAGAGACAGACAGAAAAAAAAACTACAGGGAGAGAGAGTTAGACAAAAAGAGAGAGACATAAGACAGAGAATGAGTGTAACAGAGCAGCACTGCACACAAGTCAGCTACACACTACACATTCTAAACACTCCACACATCACACACTTCTCAGATTTTAAACACTTAGGGAAGTGGTAGCACAGTGGTTAATGTGTTGAACTGCTAATTGCTAAAATCGGGGTTGAATTGGGCTCCTAAGCAAGGCCCTTAATCTCCAATTGCTCGGATGTATAAAAAGAGATAAATGCAAGTCGCTCTGGATAAGGGTGTCTACCAAATACTGTAAATGTAAACACTCTACACAGTACACTATTACTTTTATTATACTTTATAGACCTTTAACTCCTCTACCATTATATCATATTGTCATTGTGTTATTACTATATTACCAGTGTTGGGAAGGTCACTAAAATGTAATAGGTTACAGATTACAAATTACCCCCATTTAAAATATAATAAGTGGTGTAACATTTCAATTACTTTGATTGCGCTTGATTACTCTTTGACAATGAATATTTTCTATTAAATCCTTTTCAAACATTTATACCAAGCGGAGGTAACCTTCTCTCAGACAGGATATAGTAGCTTATTCAACATATCCTGGGTTTTTAAAGAAAATATTTAGTTGAAACTGTAATTTAATGACAAATTGTAACAAATTGCTGTTCCTTTTTTTTATGAAATTATGTAACGCTGTTTCATGTGACTAGTTACTCATTAACACAGTATATCACCGTGTGCATAACTGCATAAGCGTGTGGGGGGGGATTTCGATTTCTACAGGACACGTGTAATCCTTGTCTAATTAATCTCTGCAGTGTAGTCATCCAGGTTTAATAAATTAACACACACACACACACACATACACACACACAAAGACAAAGTGAACATCGATGAGACAAAAACGTTTTTTTATATTTAGTAATTTGGTCCAGACTCTCTCTCTCTCTCTCTCTCTCTTTGTCTTTCACATACAAACATCCTGTCTCACTTCTGTAATTGACTGAATTGGAAGTGTGATATGGGAAAAATGTTACCTGTCAAAACCAGGTCTTTCCAGACACACACATAGACACATTGTATATATATATATATATATATATATATATATATATATATATATATATATATATATATATATATATATATATATATCACTCTCCGTTAGGGTCTCTCTCTCTAGGGTCTTCTTCCTCTCAGGTGTGTCGTTAACTCTTTTGTTGAAGTGTAAGGGATGATGGTGTCTGAAAGCGGCACATGTGGTACCGCAGCAGTCCCCAGACTCAACAGAGCCACTTTAACAGGGTGAAGGTGTGTGTGATAAAACACGGTACATGACACATGACATACATGACACAACACATACAAACCCTGCCTGGTGTTTTTTCATACATGCATATGCGATGACCAAAAAAAATATAATGTTCATTAATAAAACTTATTATAAAACATTGAATATTCTTTTAGTTTATTTCTTCTAGTAGGGATTTTAGACAATTAAAGTAAATAAGGATCCATTTTGCTGAATAATATCTAAGGCATTATATTCAAAACTTATCAGATATCTGAAACAGTAGAAGGGCAAACAGTCGGTCAAAAGGGAAAAAGATCAATAAACGCCAGCAAACAAAACCAAAACACAAAATCCACAGACGTAGTAAAAATACACAAGCAGTATTCATAAATAAGTATAACTGTAAACAAGAAAGGAATCGCTTAGTATTCAGGCAAATTGACATCCTTAACATCCTAGCACGCAAAAAATGCAAAATTATGAAAATTGCATAAGCCCTGTAGATGAGTGAATAAGTATGTTTTACTTATGAGTGAACCTGTTTCATGATGTGTTGTTGCAGTGCTTGGGGTATATTGGGGTAATATTTAACTTGCAGACATGTTGATAGGGGTAATTCTATGAGTTGTTCCTTCCATAAGTCCTCCATAATGTCCCACCATAAGGGTGACAGTATCATAGATGAAAAGATAATTGCAGTGGAAAGGTTATCTCCTTGAGGTAGGTCATGGCATCTACAGAGTGCATCCGCCTCCTGGATAGTGGGTAAGTGTAAAATAGAACCTGGTTAAGAAGAATAGGGTTTAATCCTTCCCTTCAGAATAGCTGTTAATGGTTATAATTTCAGATAAACCATTGATGAAATGTGGTGAAACCTAGGAATTGCTGTAGCTCCTTTACAGAGTGGGGTTTGCGCCAATCAGTTATGGCAGTAACCTTGGTCTGATCCATGGCAAGTCCTTGGTGGAAAATGCAGTACCCCAGGAACTTGGTGCTACTGATGTGGAACTTGCACTTTTCAGCCTTGACATATAACTAATTGTCTCAGAGTCTGATTTATGTGTTGCGCATGCTGAATCTTGATACAAGTATAAGCGATGACACATTAGTTTAACAAATCCCTGAGGATAAATGACTGAAAAACAGCACTTGATATTTATAGTGCCCCCTCTTTTCCATTTATTTCCTTATCTTATTCTTACCAGATTACTGTATAAGCACTTTGTAAATTTGTAAAGATCCAGCCTCCAGAGCTGTTGGCACCAAGGGTATACCTGTGTTGGGTCATGATGTCCAAAGTGTGTCCATCTTGCTGTTCTTTTTGGTAGGTAACTGTGAAATGGAATCTAGAACTCTTACAGTATCTGCGTGAGTCCATGATATGCAGGGATTGTGAGGGAATAGCAATGAATAGCAATAGCAAATAAAATTAGTGAATTCTTGGTTGTGGAGATGATATAGAACAAGATTAATTCCATTTGCAGACCTCCTACTCATAACATATTTAGCATGATTTGTTGTGAAATATCCGTTCCTATGGGAGTATCATTGACTGCAGTGAAGCTAATAGCTGGTACACAGCAGGAGGTTGGGAGGCTGAGCTGTCGTTAGTTGATGGGATTGAAGTCAGCACCTAATGCTACAAACAGATTCCCTGTGAACAATCAAAGTCACTGAAATAGTGAAACACCTATTGTAAGTAAATAACGACACTACTGGGTTTACTTTGTCATGTTGAGCCTGGGGTTTCTTGGGACAGGCAGTTTAGTAGTAAGCCCCTGTCCTGCAGTAGTAGCAGAGCCGCTCCTGCTGCTGCTGTTGATGCTCCTCCAGAGAAACTCAATCAAAAGCAAGTTGCATGGGTTCTGGTGCGTTTTCGTGACTGGCGGGGTGCAGATGCTTTTATTTCCCTGTGAGAGAATTGCATAGCAGATTATCCACCCTGACGGCCATGGAGATGTACTTGGATAAAATACCTGAGTCCTCTTTGCATGTTAGCACCATCCGAAGCCATGTATTCAGGTCCTCACAAAAGACAGATTTTAGAGCCACATTCTTCTATCCATTCTGTGTCGCTAGTGTGTGAAAACCTATTAGAGCTGGCGAGATATGTCCTGCTCCCTGCAGGGTATATAAAAACCTCCCAGATCTGCTCTATAAAATATCAAATGGAGGAAACCGTAAATCAAAAACGGTAGGCAAGCAAATGATAAGTGCACAACGATTAATAAACTTCAGCAAACAAAACCAAAACACAAAATCCAAATACGTAATCATAATATGTAAGGAGTAGTCATAACCGCGAAAATCTGTAAACTTAAAAGGAAACGCTTAGTACTCAGGCAAAACTATTAGCAATTAGCAATCAAAACTCAAGCAAGAGTTCTCTTGTTAGTTAAATGATGGTGGTGCCGAAATCCTACTATACATTTTAATCCAACAAATTAATTTCCTTGATAGATGCCTTATATTATTAAATTATTTAATTGTTTATTTTTTTAATTTGTGACCTTTTTCGTGTATTATTTATTTAATTATTGATTTTCTTACCAGTTAAAATTTTCTTTTTCTTCCATATCTTTCCTCTTAATTTGACGCTTCACGCTTGACACTGTTTTTTTCTTTTCAGAGTCTAGCTGTAAATGTACTTTGTGAGACTGTGTCACTGCACTGATGTTGTTTGTGTTGCTGCGTTGTGTTTTAATGTTCTGGGACTCTGTAATTAAGTTGTTGTCATTCCGTTCAAGAGAGATTTTGATGTGCGATGCAAAATCTGAGAGATGCTCATTAACAATAATTACCCAGAATGCTTTAAAAAAACCTTTTAGTGAAATTAGAAGCTAGTTGCTAATTTTTGGTTTGAAATCAAACAGAAATCGGTTGCTGGATTTAAAACCTGTGTTATTTTTAACACTGAATAACAAGCAGCGATAATCAGTTTCACAGGTCAAGTCAAGTTACCTTTATTTACATAGCGCATTTAAAATAGCTTTACAGAATCATTTAAGAGAATAGTGTGTCAATACAAGGACAAAAACACTCAGTTCAGCTTAAAGTAGTATCTGTTATTTAAGAGTCCTCAACTGAGCAAGCCAGAAGCAACAGCGGAAAGAAACCAAAACTCAATCTGTGAAAAAAGGAGAAAACAACTCTGGGAGAGACTAGGCTTGTTCAGGGTTTTAGTTCTTCTTTTGCCAGACGAACCAGCAGGTTGTTTTATGCTGCAGCAAAGTACCCTGTATTAGGTGTAGGCCAGGGTAAAGAGATGGGTCTTTAATCTAGCTTTAAACTGACAGAGTGTGTTTGCCTCCTAAACAGTGTTAGGTGAATTATTCCAGAGTTTGGGCACTAAAGGAATTGCGGCCTGCAGTCAATTTTGATATTCTAGGTATTATCAAATAGCGTTTTGATAGCGTGCATCATACATGAAGGACTATAAACGGATAAGAGCTTGCTTAAGTACTGAAGTGCTAAACCATTCAGAGCTTTATAAGTAAACAACAAGATTTTTACATCCATACGATCTTTAATAGGGAGATAGTACAGTGTTGAAAGAACCGAGAATATGATCATACTTCCTGGTTCTAGTAAGAACTTAAGCTCCTGCATTTTGGACCAACTGGAGTTTGTTTATCAGGCATGCAGAACGATCATTCAATAAACTGGAGTTTGTTTATCAGGCATGCAGAATAATCATTCAATAAACTGGAGTTTGTTTATCAGGCATGCAGAACGATCATTCAATAAACTGGAGTTTGTTTATCAGGCATGCAGAATAATCATTCAATAAACTGGAGTTTGTTTATCAGGCATGCAGAATAATCATTTAATAATCTTGAGGTCATGAATTCATTAATTAACACGTTTGACATCGAGAGCATAGCTCATAATTTAAATATATTTTTGAGATGATATAAAAATATGTTTTACAAATGCTAGAAATGTGACTCTCTATAGAAAGATTGCTATCAAATAGCACACCTAGTTAACTAACTGATGATAAAGTATCCAAAGAGCAATGGGGAATGGGGAAGACAGAGGGGGCGGAACCAGGAAGGACCTGAGCTGGACTCTTCCCCATCTCAACCCACCACACTATAGCGCCAGACGTCATACAGTTTTTTATATTGACTATGCATCCTGATGATATCACCCAAGGGTAAAGTGAAGCGCGAAAACGAACAGCCCTAGTACTGAGCCTTGAGGTACTCATATCATATTACCTAATATTGTAATAAGCAAATTTAAATGTCTGTTTTTTTATTATTATTATTATTATTATTATTATTATTATTATTATTATTATTATTATTGTGATTGACTGTAACTTTTGTTATCTTATTTAGCTTCTGCCTGCCAGTTTAATTTTCACATGCTCTATAGGTTCTGTTCTGTAAGTTATCTTGCTGCTCTTTTAGCCTTCAGTTGCTAGATAACCTTTAGGTTAGCTTTGACTTGCTATGTTATTTGGATTTGGAAATGTTTGTGTTTACATGCGAGCTCGTGATGACTCAAAAATACACAAATTAAATGGTTAAAGGAAGGTGAGGGAGGGGTTTTAGTGATGCTTTAGCCCCATTCACCATTTACAAAAAGTGTAAATAGCATAGAAAGGATGTTGTGAAGCATTCGTTACTCGTATTATTTGTATTGCTGATACTTATTTACTGAACAGTCTCTGCCCCAAACATAAGGTAATGTGTATTATGGTGCTATAAGATGCCCTCATGTTGATTATATTTTATTCTTCCTCCTGGCAGCAGTAATACTGCTGTAATTCTGCAGTAATACACACAAACCTTTTTTGTGTGCCTTACTTTTTCATCTGTGTAATATTCAGGATTTTTTCTAGAGTTGGAACACACAGTTTGAAGGTCACTCCTAGGTAAATGAAGAAGTCTGAACACGCTGCTGTGTTTATCCCCACAGAGTGTGTGTTCACACCTCAACTGAAGGACGGGCTCCAGGAGACAGAAATTCTGCAAGGACTTGTGTTATAAAGGACACAGATCAAGGGGGGGATAATTTCATTTCCGAAAGATTAACATGAGATTATTAATGATGAACACAGTAAACAGGAAGTAAACACACATTTAAGTCAAGTCAGGTCAGCTTCATTTATATAGGGCTTTTAACAATCGATATTGTTCAACTTTTACCTATACAGTTTTTCTCAGCCTTTTTTCAATACATTTAGAGTTAAAGGACGCTTCAGATTGTACAGAGGAGAGAAAACGCTGTTGGATTTCCAGGTGCATTAGTGACGGGTGGCAGCACTGTCCTTGGCGCTATCATCGACTTTGCTTTTTGTTAGTAAAGTTTTTCCTCCTCTGTGAATGGTCTGACATCCTCCTCCTCCTGATGCTCAGTTCATGCAGGTGTGAAGGTAATTATACACTAAAGCGACACTTCTGCTGCGCGGTGGATTATTCTGATTGACAGCAGAGCGATGAAGCTAACAGCAGTGAAAGAGAGAGAGAGCGAGAACAGAGGTGAGAGAAAGAAATTCCTACTGTCTGTCCATATATTCAGCTGTCCTGTCTTTCACACCTCTGATGTGTGACCTTAAGAAGGTTGATTGTTACACAGCGCTTACACTCCTTACACACAAAAGCTGTTGCTATACAAACCATAACATGCTAATGGCATGGGGTGTATTTTATTATTCATTAATGATTGATGTGTTCCTGCGCTACAGCCAGAGCCACTATTCAGCCACCAATCAGAGAAGATTTTAACAGCTCTATAACATAATGATATTCTGTAAGACTCATGTGCATACTGTTGATATTACCAATGGAGCGAAAGATCAGCGAGAGGAAGATGATGCTCCTGTTTAAACGAGTAGTTGGCCTTTAAACTAAAAACCAATTAGAGCATAATTCATTTTGGTCTCCCACAGCACATGTTGCAGCTAAGAAATGAATTTAAAAGTGATATTTTTACCTCGTCCTCCTCTGCACACCGCAGTAACCATGGATACTGAGGGAGATTTTGCTGATATGACTTTATCCCCCTTTCAAACATACACTTGCAGCTGATTTGTCGGCAGCCGTATTAATGAGTGTCCGCACATCTGGCTTCCTAAAGTCCAAAATGAAGGCTCTGAGACAAACTACCAAATATGCAAATTAGGTTGTAAGACTGGTGGATAAAAAATTAGAAGGTTACTGCTAAAGAAAATGGCAAGTAAAAAACAGTGGGAAGTCAATAATAGTTGGGGTAAAATTCCAAGAAGTCTGCTTTTACCCAAAGGATGCACAAGAGTATTAATCATTAGGCAGAACAGATTGAAGAAATCACCCTCATTTAAGTCCTAAAGCTGCTGGACCAATAAATAAAGACATTTTCTCTGCAGTAAATATTTTATACACATGAAACATAAAAAAAAATTCAGGTGATGATTAATTTAGGATTAGATAAGTGCAGGTCTGGATAACACTGAAGCATTTCTGAAGCTTAGGTTCGGTGCTTCTAAACGTATAAACGTAAAAAATAACATGATCATCTGAACGAGAAGCTCAGAAACTCAGCTGAAGCTGCAGAACACAATTCTGAATTTAGTAGTGGAAATTTGGTCTAATTAAATGTAGTGGTATTTGGGGTGGGCTTTCCAGTCTGATTGGATTTAGTGGTAATGGATGTGGAGTTTGCAGTCTGACTTTGTATAGTGGAATTAGGGGTGGAGCCTGAAGTCTGATTGGGTATAGTGGTATTAGGGGTGGGGTCTGCAGTCTGCAGATTAGATATAATGATACTGCGTTGCGGTCTGGAGTCTGACTAGATATAGTGGTATTGGGGGTGGGGTCTGTAGTCTGATAGTGTATATTGGTATTAGGGGTGGGGTTTGTAGTCTGATTGGGTATAATGATACTGCGGTGGGGTCTGGAGTCTGACTAGATATAGTGGTATTGGGGGTGGGGTCTGTAGCCTGATTGGGTATAATGATATTGGGGTGGAGTCTGCAGTCTGATTGTGTATAGTGGTATAAGGGGTGGGGTTTGTAGTCTGATTGAGTGTAATGATATGGGGGTGGCATTTGTAGTCTGATTGGGTATAATGATATTGGGGTGGAGTCTGCAGTCTGATTGTGTATAGTGGTATTAGGGGTGGGGTTTGTAGTCTGATTGGGTATAATGATATTGGGGTGGAGTCTGCTGTCTGATTGTGTATAGTGGCATTAGGGGTGTGGTTTGTAGTCTGATTGAGTATAATTATATTGGGGGGGTCTACAGTCTGATTGTGTATAGTGGTATTAGGGGTGGGGTTTGTAGTCTGACTGGATATATATAATATTGGGGGGAGTCTACAGTCTGATTGTGTATAGTGGTATTAGGGGTGGGGTTTTTAGTCTGATTGGGTATAATGATATTGGGGTGGAGTCTGCAGTCTGATAGTGTATAGTGGTATTAGGGGTGGGGTTTGTAGTCTGATTGAGTATAGTGGTATTAGGGGTGGGGTTTGTAGTCTGATTGGGTATAATGATATTGGGGTGGAGTCTACAGTCTGATTGTGTATAGTGGTATTAGGGGTGGGGTTTGTAGTCTGATTGGGTATAATGATATTGGGGTGGAGTCTGCAGTCTGATTGTGTATATAGTGGTATTAAGGGGTGGGGTTTGTAGTCTGACTGGATATAATGATATTCGGGTGGAGTCTACAGTCTGATTGTGTATAGTGGTATTAGCGGTGGGGTTTGTAGTCTGATTGAGTATAATGATATGGAGGTGGAGTCTGCAGTCTTGTTGTGTATAGTGGTATTAGGGGTGGGGTTTGTAGTCTGATTGAGTATAATGATATTGGGGGGGGAGTCTGCTGTCTGATTGTGTATAGTGGCATAAGGGGGTGGGGGTTTGTAGTCTGATTGAGTATAATGATCTATTGGGGGTGGAGTCTGCTGTCCTGATTGTGTATAGTGGCATTAGGGGGTGTGGTTTGTAGTCTGTTTTGAGTATAATGATATTGGGGTGGAGTCTACAGTCTGATTGTGTATAGTGGTATTAGGGGGTGGGGTTTGTAGTTGTCTGGGTATTGGGTATAATGATATTGATGATATTCGGGTGGAGTCTGCAGTCTAGGGATGTGCACAGATATTTAAAGGGGGAGGGGTTTTTTTCAAGTGGAAAAAAAAAATGGGCATTTTTAAAATGTATTTTACTTTTATTTTAAAATAATAAATATATTAATACAACTCTGTCTTACTTAACTAATTTCCTCCCACTCACCCAATTGTGTTATGTCGTTTTATATCTGAACAGACGCCTGCAAAATAATCAGTTCAGAATAAAGCCTTGAGTCTAATCTTAGAATAGAATTTCTATTAACCACCTCCTTCAAAAAGACACTGAAAACTTCCCTGCACACATGCTAGCAAATTAAAACAAATGCCCTTAATTCAAAGCCAATTAAAAGAAAGAAGACACTGCAATAATTACAGGAGTTCATATGAAGCGTAAGATGGCCCCGAGTCAGAGCTTTAATCTGGACTAGCTCGGGTTTGAGAGCTCACTGAACCCCAACGCCGTTCAGCTGCAGCTAATTAATTAAAGAGAAATCTCTTGTTTAATTCACTGCGAATCGGCAAAACTTAGTTGCGTTCATTGACGAAAAGAAAAGCTGAGCAAAAGCCAGGGCAGTGAAGCACCCAGCTGTGAAAGAGACTTGCTTTAAATCTTACATTAATGTCAGTGGTAAACGAAAGAATCCTCAGATCTTTATATATTATACCCCCACCCCCAACATCCCGCTCTCTAATTGGTGGTCAGGTGTTGATTGAATTTTGTAGAACAGCAATTTTGACAGTAGCAACTTTTCTTTTCTGCAGTGATTGGATGATTATCTGTTTGTCATTTTGACTGCTCTACTTCTCACACAGAGCGGTTTCTGTTCATCCTGTCAATTACTCACTGTTTATTCTCACATTCCAATGCCGGGGATCGAGTGCAGGACAACTTTAGACAGTTTGATTTGTCTGTGTTCATGTCTCAGCTGCAGATTCTCCTTCACATTACCGAATGTGTTTGGCTGTTTTGCTCAACTGCTATTTTCCTTTTTTTGCTTATGTTTCTCGAACATTCAGACGTCATTGCTGGTGTAAGACAGGAACCAGTGTGTAGACTTTTACAGTTCTATAAAACTGATTTTTATAGAGACGTAACATGACATGATTGTGAAGTAGGTGGAGCTTCAGGTTTTGTTGCAAATTCTGTATAGAAGGTGTTGAGATTTTTATTACAGTACCCACAGTTTTTAAACTACCATATCACATTACAGCTGATTTGATTGTTGTTTTTTAAAAATTCAGTTGTCTTAAAAGTTGATGGGGGACACGTGTCAAACTGCAGGACGAACTAACCGTCACAGAGCTTGAGAAAAGGATTGCGAAGAAGTGAAAATATTGAAGATTTTTAGCATTTGTGTGTACTGTTTAAACTAGCGATGCACCCATACCATTTTTAAAAAATGGAGTACCCTTTTTTTCCCCTGATACTCACCAATACCGATACTCATACCGTTTTTCTGTTCCCATTTTCTCCTGTCTTACAATGGTTTGCAGCAGGGTGTTTACCAAGTGCTAACGATACTGCTAGCGAAAAATTCTCTGTTCTCACTTTTGTGTTCCAATTTCAGATGTTTTATCAGCTTATTCATATTATAAGTCATGCTTGAAAATGTGCAGTTTGCCATGTGTGGCTTGTCATCATTAATTTTGAATTATTTCCACACAGCTGAGCCTGACATTTAGTCTCTGTTGCCACAATATTTAGTGGTGTCACAAGAGGTGCCGGTATTTGGTATCAAAGTGGGTTTTTTTACGAGTACGATTACATAAGCTTAGTATCGTCCCGATACCGATACCAGTATCCTGGTGCATCCATAGTTATGTTTGTGTAACGTTTGTGTGACAGTGTTAAAGAGCCTCAGCGTGCCCCCTAGTGGTCAGAATGTTTAATCCTCCTGATCCTTTATACTGTTGCTTTTATGACTCTATCTTAATCATTTGTTAGATTCATGTAGCCTGATCAATATCGATAAAAAGACAGTTGTAAAACACTTTACAAGTTTTTTACTTTAAAGTGTTTTACAGAACTAAAACCCTGATGCGTTCAGCAGCTGAAAACTTTCGAGAGCTGCAGTTCTTTTTTGTATTTTGGTCTGTTTATGTCAGTAAAGCGAGTTATCTCTTTATTTCAAATCTCATGAGCTTTGCTTTAAAGGCCATTTTCTCTCTGCAGGATGTTTTTTTTACTTTTATTGGCTTTCACTGCAGAGAACTATGAAATCACTGTAAAGGTCAGAAGTGTTCGGATTTTCTTATAAGACAAGTCTTAGTTTTGCAACAGAAATTACAAAGACAGAAATGAGGACAAGTGAACAAAAAGAGATGAAATAACTCATGACATCTGCAGGTTTTAACAAATCTCGATTAACCGTTACAAAAGTTGTGTGGTTTTTTTATTATTTCATTCTCATTCTCTTAATTAAATCCATTTTCTTTAGCATATTAAAATGTAAATTTAAAAAAATCGTAACATAAAGGTTAAACAAGAAAAACAATAGAATAAGGGAACTCTGGGTTATGTTCATTATCCTATAGCACACGCAGTAACACACACACACACACACACGGTCGTGATACTGATGTGAATCATTCTCGTTTGCATATTTTGATGCTTCAGTAAGATTACTAAAGCTGAGGACACATACACACACACACACACACACACACACACACACTCACACAGTGGTTTTGCTCGAAGTGATTCCTCCTTCACAGAATAATGATTTTTTTTACCAAAGTTGTAATAACTCGATGAACTCTGTGATAAATTATTCATCCTCAGAGCTTTAGCTGAATTAAAACACTTGTTTAAACTGAAATTAAAATTGATTTTATTTTTTTAAATGTCATTTGTATTTGATAAAAGTACTACTACTTATAATAATACATTTTTAAATATTTCTGTCAATTTGAAGTGAAAAATGAAAAATGGAATTAAGGGCCTTGCTCAGGGGCCCAGCAGTGGCAGCTTGGTGGTACTGGGAATTGAACCCCGATCACTACCACATCCCCAATTCGATTATATAATTATTATGTAATAATTCTACATAATAATTTTGCATTTAGTGAAATTCTTTAAACATTTTTGGTTCATCAGTAAGGTAAAAGCTGAAATTTAAAATTAACCTCTGGAAATAAACATTAATATCTTGTATATTTAAAACTATAACATTTTACTGCCTACAAAAAGGAAATCATTTGGAAATAGATCATTTTTTTCAGTTCAGAGAGTTTTTAAAATCTGATTTCAGGTTTCGTTCACATAGACAGATGTTGAAATGGGACCATTATCTGATCCAGTTTCTCTATAAGTGAGACGTTCTCCACACTGATCTCAGACTTTCACCAACAGAAAAGCGACAGGAAGTCACAGGAATACAGCCGAGGTGTGAGAACAGAATTCACCCGCTGAACTGTCTCACGACTGCAGCTTCATTATCTTCTGACATGAAGTTAGAGTGTGGGTGTGTGCCAGAAAGACCATGTCTACCCCCTGCTGGTGATAAACAGTGCAGATACACACTATATTAACCTGAAACTATTCGCTGACACCCCACACACACACACACCTCAAACTAAATCCAACTGTATCATTCATCTACGTGTTGGTGTGTCTGATTTTCTGACAGTAGTGCAGACCTTTCTGATACAATATTGTTTCCATAGCAACAGCTTGCTTTCACAGAAAACTGTTTACATTGTCAAATTTTCTTAAACTAAGGAAACGTGTGTGTATGTGTGTGTGTGTTTGTAAGGTGTGTTCAAGCTGCAACTTTAAGCTGAGTTTGTTTTTTTCTGATGAACTTGATGAAGACTGAACAGAACTGAAGGATTAGAACAAACAGCAGGATGTGACTCGGGAAGAGAAGTGAATTGTATTATTTTCTTAGTGAACTTAATTTGACCTTCTCTGAACTTTTAATTTCACATGTCCACCTTTGCAGTGTTTCAGTACTTTTTGCATAACATGCTGTTCTTTGACAGGATGATTAAGCACAAAAATCACAAGTGTCTTTTCCATAAATCGATCACTAAATGTTCTGGTTCAATGAGAATTTGCATCATGTGTCCAAGACAACATCTTACAGTTGATCAAATGTACCTGGCCGTTGCGAGGCTTCAAACAGAAATACAGGAGTTTGTAAAGGGGAAATTACCACTGAGCTTGGAGTGTCACAGAGTGTCATCAGCAGGTTGCAAAAGAGACCCAGAGAGACTGGAAGAGTCACAGAAAAGCATCAAAGTAGACATCCTTTGGCCTCATTCTATCCTAATGACCACTTCAATGTAAACAGTGCCCTGCAGAACAAGATGATCAATGCCACTTAGCTCTAAGCACTTTTAAGAGAGGATAGAGGCAGCCGAGTGTCACGTGAGACCATTCACAATCTCTTACATCAGCATGCTAGACAACCTGCAAGGCTATCTGTCTGCACCAACAGACACAGGCGCCATCGTCCTGCATTGGCCAGGGAGCATTTGCACTGGACGAGGATAAAAATTGATTTGAGCAGACACTGAGCAAAAATGATGCTTCTACTTAATTTCCTTAAATTAATCAAATAATATCATAGCGCTCATAGATGCAAGCTTTAAAATAGTGCACAAAAACCTTACTGGCATTTGTTAGTGAATCCAGTTTGGTTGTAGTTCTTTTTCCAATTCATTTCATTGGCTGATGATTCTGTCATGGATCTCCTCTACAAATCATATGTGATGTCTTTTAACAAAAGGCTAGCTCTATCTGTTTGCTGCCCCAAACTTTTATACAGCAGGTTAATCCAGTTCAACCTCGACAAAACTAATCCTAGACAATTTGTGGATATTAAACAAATGAAAATAACTAAATAATCAAGAAAAACGTTTTTACACAATTGTATTTTATAGGGGCAGCAAAAAAGGCCCTGGTGGCCCACCACTGACTGTAGTATATAAAAATCAGTAAATGTAGTTACGCATTGATTTCTGTGCACTAAAAGTGGAATTACACATCCTGGTCAATGATTCACATATAAACCGGCTTTATTGCGACTTTGACCCACTTAATGTTTGGTACAGAAGGTGAGAAGACTCACAGTTACTCGCTCTAACAGGTAAAAGAACCTCATCACTGTGATAAATGCCCCAATTAATCGCACCCGCAGGAAACTGCTCAGGAGGAGCAGGAAGGAGTGTGACATTCTCTTTATCTATTCATCTTCATCATCTTACTGCTCCTGCTCATCATCATCATCTCTGAGATTAGAACATGGCCTTCTCATTAAGAATCAAACGGTAGAAGAGTATATAACTGAATAAATGAATAAATTTAATAATTTAGAAAATAACTTATAGCACATACCTAAATGATTCAAACAACTGAAATATTAAATAAATTAAGAATTAAAAAATAAAAAACTGAACATCTAAAATCTGTATAACTGTAGAACTAAACATTGTTCCATCAATAGTATTTTTTTAACAGCTCGGTATAAAAAATATCAAACGAACATCATCTCTAAGTGCAGAAAAAATACACAGCAGCTAATATCAGTGTGTGAAGTCTGTGCACAAACAGAGTAATATCAGCTTTATCTTTAACGCCTTGCACTAAATATTGAACACACACACACACACGAAAAAAAAATCAACGACATGTGTACGTGACTGATAACCGAGGAAATAAAAATGTCTTTTTTTTTTTACCAAAGACTTTTGTAGAAATACTTTGTTAATTATCTCGCGGCTAATCAGAGCATCACGTCTCGGTTGTAACCATGACAACCCGAGATCCTGCGTCTCTGGTGCTATTTTGAAGACGAGCAGAGAGATAAACTCAGATCGACGTCACAGCTCTGGTTTTACTTGTTTACAGACTGATCACATGATCAGCTTTAAATACTAATTAATTATTGATAATTATTTACATGTATTGATGATTAAAAAGGTGGTTTGTGTGTGTGTGTGTGCGCGCGCACACAATGTTTATTTGTTTATTTATTTATTTACTTACTTATTAAAGAGCGACACATCACAGCTTTTTTGCATTTATAGTTACAATGTAAAGCCTTTAACATTATTGTTGTTTAATTAAGGTTAATTAAAGTTAATTATAGTGAATTTTTTGGAGAGAAATTTGTATGCCTGCTTTTCTCTTTAATCTTTTGTGCGCACTGATGAGTTTCAGCCTGGTCACATGACTAATAAAGACAGCGAGAGTGATAGAATAAACAAACAATTAAACAATTAAACAAATAAATAAATAAATGCTATGTTGTTTTTATTACTGTATTGAGCAATAAACTGTTAGGTGAGCGAGTGTAAATGACATTAACGCTCAGCAGTGTCTGCAGATCGGCGCTCAGGAGCCAAGCGTGGCGACGGATCACGTGACCAAGTCCGTATTGTATATTCCGTCCAGCTCTCACTGCGGAAACACGTCGTCCTCTCACGCGCTCACGCGCTCTGCCACCGGGACGCATATTCATCTGACGAACGCACGAGCTGCCGTCTTATTCAGCTTCTCGTCGCCGATAATAAGAGGAATCATATTTGCGCTTATTTCAGAGAATAGCTTTCTGATATACACGCTCATCTCCAGAGTACACAAACACACACACACGGTGAAAACCCAATTACGGCCGTAACAATACTAATAAATTTCATTTATATATCGCCGGGGGGTGCATCGCGAATTTAATACCACACACACACACACACACACACACACGATATTTGTCACAAAACGCAATTTTGCACTTGGGAACACACACACACACACAGCGCGCTGACAATGTCTTAATGATGTTTACCCATAATGAACAAACCTCAGAGTTACAGAAACTAATCAGTGAGCTTTCAGTACTCACTCATTAGGTTCCTTACATTAGTGTACTAAATAGGGCATTGACCTGTTCTGACCTGACTAATTATTCTTACAGAAGAGTTTTTCATCTCAGTTTTGACAAATGACCTTTCTGGAGAAGGGCATCAACCAAATGCCTGAAATGGAAACGTAATAAAGCCTATTTATGAGAAGAAGTTTTATGGGATGCCAGAACACACTTTCCTACCTGTTCCCACCAAACTGAGTTGAATATTTTATTAAGTGGGCGGAGTAGATATACCACAGAAACATGAGATCAGGAAGTGCACTCACTGTGTTTCAAAAAAAAAACCTGAAAGCAATGAATAAAAACAAAACATGCGCAAAAACTGTCAATTAAATGAGAGTGATGCTTCACTCGGTGCCCACTGTTAGAGGAACTTTCACACAGAAAGCAGAAAGAACTACGGTGAATCCTCTTCTTTTTCACCAGAGAGCTTTTCATAACAATAACTAGACGAAGAAGATGAAGAAAAAGAACAGGGTTTGGTGTTCTGGGCTTTTGGGCTTGAGTTTGTTCAACAGTTTTAGTAGGAAAGCTGCTTAAGTTGTAAACTGAATTCTTTGAATCGATTGTTTGAGACATGATGATTCCTAAATCACACACCCTCGCTAATCAGACGTGACAGAAGATAAACAAGATTCTGAAGAGTGTGACTAAAGCTTTTCTCGTATGAAGTGGATTTATGATTCAGATAATTTCTTTGTAAACACCACAATGTAACCAGGAGAAGAGATTTTCTCTCCTAGAACGTAAAACGGAATCTAAACACAAATCAGTGTTTTATGTTTTCAGTAAAATGATTCACTCCTAGTTTTCTTGAGTGAATCACTGAATCATTCCAGCAATGATTCACATCTGTCTTGTTTACTTAGTCTGTGTCCATGAGTCCTTCTATCAAGACTTAAATTCATTGTTCTTTTTTTTCCTTTTTTTACCAGAATCCTTCTGGTCATGACAATGAGTCACTTCTGTCATTCAGCGAATCAGTTTTTAAATCAGTGAATCATTCTATTATGGTATTTGCTTTAAAAAAATCTGTAAACAAATTGATTCAGAAAAAACAATTCATATTGAATCATTTAACTGAATGCCCTCGAACAGGAATTCTTGATACCGTAACATCAGGATTGTTCATGCTGTTATTTAGGAATTACTTTATTACCCTCGGTGTCTGTGGGCTCTTTATCTGAGTACAAGAGTGTCTCAATAAAGCAGAAGTGTCTCCCTAATTACCGCAGTTTGACTCAGTTTACACCTATTTTCCTCAATCTGTTTCTCTCAGTATTGCGCCTGGTTTCTCTTTCAAATGACTGTGAAGACAATTTAACGAATGGTCTGGGGATTTAGGAGTCTCATTAGCAGCATGCTAAAGGACGCAGTCAGCGTATTGCAAGAATTTGGCATATAACTCAAAAAGGGTCCTGTACTATTACAAAGAACAAGAGGGAGGACAGCAAAGCCCCATACAGCTGATGTACTTCATTTTCCTGTCAGTACAATGCGTGCTCTTAAAACTCTTAGCATTTCCTTTTGCCTTTTTCTACAGCTTCATCTTTTTTCTCCATTTCAGTCATACAGTAGCAAATTTAAATCTAAAAGGTAAACAATATAATGTTTTTTTCAATGCATTAATATTTATTTTTTTAATAGTTAATCATAATAATAATAAATAATAATAATAATAATAATAATAATAGGGGGAAAAAGTGATGCTGAAGCTGATTTTTCATGGTAGTCTACAAACTGCACCACACCCCAAACGTCAGGGATTATAGAGAATTGCAAAATACACTCAGGTGTGTAATAAATATAACCCAAAATGTCTTCTGTGCAAACCCTAAAATGAGACAAATATAAACACATCATCCAGTCAGAGTATAGATTGCATAAAAGTATCATTTAAAATGTCATCATCCAGATGTCCATCATCCATCAGCTACCTTTTAAACTTCAGTCTTTGTGCAGGTTAATATGAGCCACTTCACTACCCTGTTGATGACACAATCCAAATAAACACACACACACACACACACACACACACATACACACACACACACATATATATATGCCTGCGGCCGTGTCCCAAACCATTCGGCTCTCAGCAAATGGTTTCCTTATCATTTAATAGAAAAGGCTTTAGCCGTGTGATTGGGGAAATGCTTCATTTGCTTTGGCTGAAATGAAAGGATTTCATCTAAAAAAACACAAAAATCATCAGCATGTTTAAAAACCGGCGGCCCAGTCGAACGCCACGTGATACGCTGCTGAATGACCATGAGACCATTTATCAGAAGAGGAGAAGATTTAATGTTTAAATTTAAATATCATTGGACCTCTGATTGAAAATGGGTATGTGTTTAACCTGCACTTCATTTATACCATCTACACTTACACCAGGTGGGGATGGGCTCTCAACAACTGCAGGACAACTTTATATTCATGCCTTCGATCTAAAACAATGTTGTTTCCATAGCAACAGCTCCTTCACCAGGACGTGACTAGCCTCTCTGTAAACATGGACTGATGTGGTGAAGTTTTCCCAAAGTAAATAAACGTGTATTTGTGTTTATGTCTTGTTTGTGCACTGCTAAAGGTTCGTACACCTGATTAGCCAGATCATTAGCCAGTCTCGGATCATACGGGTATTTAAATAAACCCCAAAGAGCTGTTTTATCTTGTGCTTTGGATGCTTGTGCTGCAGTTCAGTGATTATTTAGATGGATTTGAATAAAGCAAAAAATATCAAACATATTTATTCTATTGCAGAAGAATGCCATAAAGAAAAATTAGCGGCTAACAGAACACTTTTATTAGTATCTTTATCTTTTATTTTACCAACTATAACACAGCAATAACAACTAGACTAAATAATATAAATGTTAATATTATTAAAGTACAGAAAAATGGTAAAATATAATAAATTGGTGCATTTCACTTTACAACTTACATTTACTTTTACTATAAACAAATCCGAGGATATTTTAACATTTTTTAAAATATGTTTATGTATATTTTCAAGCATTTTACTTATGTATATATTTATGTATATACTCAAGCCTAAATTAAAAGACAACTTGCTCACTGTGAGAGATACCCCAACTTTCTGTGCCTGCAGCACATAAAACAACCCTTAAATATTAAATTGAAATCAACTTCTTAAAACTGAATGGTTTAAAATCACATTTAAAAACTGAAGTACTTTGTAATGCAGATGAATATATTTTTATTGAAAAATACTGATTTACTCTTACTTGAGTCATATTATTATTTAGTACTTCTACTTGTATTCGAGTGAATTATTTTTTAAGTAGCAGTTCTTTTACTTAAGAAGAACTTTTTAATAGTCTATCCACCACTGAAGCCTGAATCAGGGTCGGAGCTCATACAGGAACGGGGCTGTGCTTTTCCACTGGGAAAAAAGTCCTGGGACGGTGCCCAGATGCTGGCTCTGAATTATCCTTAAAAACTTGCTGGTCTCGAATCGAAAACAGTGAAATACGTGAAATCCACCACAAACTGCAGTGTAAGAGGCGGCGAGAGAGTATAGATAAATAACAACAAGTTTGAAAATTTAATCTGTCTATTCGTTACTGATGGACAGAAAAGACCAACAATCTCCTCGCCATCAGGTGGACGAGAAAAATCCAGAAATAACTAGAAAGTAGCACAAGAACAATGTGTGTATATGAAGATACACTGAACAAATGGCAACCAAAAAGTATAAGCTATACCGGGTGGTTACAGTCACATGTTGGTGATGTAGCGGGTTCCGCTCCCTGCCAGTACCGGCTGAGTGTGTTTTCGATTGTGTTTTAGTTTATTTCAGTGACTTTGTGTTAAAGTGAGTTGAGGTGAAATTAAGCGCTGCTGGACTGAAGGACGTGTTAGATGACTTAGAGGTGCCACAACATCAGACGCTTTATGTTTTCTGAATGATTTATGATTCTTTGCTCCACTTTCTACTCATGACTTCTCCGTTTGACGAGACTCTGGAGCTGACATGTGAAAAACGTATAGCCGTGTCATGGGCTATGACTCAAAGCTCGCGAAATAGCAGTTTAACCCATTTTGTTCAAGAGACAGACATGTTTACTGACAGAATCAGCTACACTGTTCATAGGCTGTTGACCATGAGAACATTTTTGAGCTGTTAGCCTGGAAAAGGTTTATGGGCTGTTGACCAGGAGAATGTTTACAAGATGTTCGCTAAGGGAAATGTTCATAGACTGTACAACAACAGCAGGTTTAACAGAGGTTTATGAGCTGTTTACCAGGAGAAGTTTTATGTTCATTATGAGATAATAGCAGTGCATATTCTTCATGCTCAGTACAAATTCGTTTAAGTGTCTCGTGCATTAAAAATACAAATGTGTTCCTGCTTTGACCTTCATCATTCTGTGAACAGATTTAACCAAAAAGGTTTTTAGACTCATTGTTATCTTTAAATTATTATAAATATTAATTTTTGATCTCCCAAAAAGAACTCATATATGAGACACTGGAATTAGAGATGCCCGACTGGATCAATATGCTTAGTGTGCGTGTAATTAACTGGCCTGTAAACCCACCATCTCGACTTTCCCTCTCTCCTCCTGACTTCTCGCATCCGATCATGAATCGAGTTCGATTCTGATTAACGCACCCAGGAATCGTCAGGATGTCATTAACCATTAGGATGTTTTCACTCGAAGAGAAACAGCAAGTTTTTAAAGAAGCTGTGTTCTTCACTGACTGATATTATCTGTTATTTTACTGTGGGTAAATGGATGTTGGGGATGGAGCTTTGTGCAATTAGCATCACTGATTTGTTAATTGATTAAACACAAATCAAAAAATTATGCAATGTTTTTTTTATTTTGAGGTTTTTTACAGTTGTTTTTTGTTTTGTTTGTTTTGTAAATAATTTATAATAAATTTTAAAAACTACCATTATATAAATTTTTATACCTTCCAGCACTGATTGTGTGTTGTTTGCTAAGAAACCTCTAAAAAGCCTTAAAATGAGCTTTTTAAAATGGATGAGTAGAGGCTGCATACTAGTATTTAAATAAGCACACACACTTTATTCCGATGTTTTACATTTTTGGATTCCTTATTTTTAATCAATTTGTATAGTTTCTTTAGTTTGTTTAAAATTTTAATTTTAAAAAATGAATTTAATGACTCGTTGTAAGGTTCATCCTCCTGTTTCTTGTCGATTGTTCATGTTTTATGTTTGTCATGTTCATGTTTTTAGATCATGTTTCATGTTTTTGAGTAGAGTCCATGCTTTATCATTTGAGTTCATTGTTTTTTTTTCTTTTGTTTACTTTCTGGTTTGTCATTGTCATGTGATCCTTGTTCCTCATTTGTTCCTGTCATGTGAGTTCCCTGTCCTTGTGTCATGTTTTCATTAGTTAATTTGATCATGTGTTTCTTATTGTTTCTAGGTGTCTCTTGTTAGTCTGGTGTGAGTCTTGTGTGTAAATATAGCCCCTTTGTGTCCTTGTGTTTTTTGGATTGTTGTCTGTGTACCACTGCCGGTGAGTCAGTGTTCTTGATAGCGTTAATGATGGCGTTCATGATGGTGTTCATGATTAGTCAAGTCAAGTAATGTCAAGTCTTGTTTCGTTTCTGTTTGTTTGTCACGGTGTAAATAAACTGCACTTGGGTTCTCAATATGTTCTTGGGTTCTCAATATGGTCTTGGGTTCTCAATATGTTTATCTTCTCATCCCTGAAATTAGGCAGCGAAACAGCAGCAGGATATTATTGATACAGCATTAATTATATTTATTTTAAACTTAAGAACAGAACTTTTTCCTCAGCTCAGACTGTCAGGTTTGTTTTTAACAACAATAAATGTAAGCAGCATGAGGTCGCAGTGGCTCCCACTGTTTTAATATCAAATATTTAGCGTCTGTGTGACGATGGTGTCGAGATTCATCTGTGAAATTGATGAATGTGGAAAAGCAGCGCTCTGTAGCTTCACTTTTCACTGCCGCAGCTTTTCATTAAACAATGAAAGAGGTTTATCATAAAATTTGATACATTATTGTGCTATCAAATCAGCTTCTTATATCTACATTTTAACATCTAGGGTTTAATCAAAATTTAATCGTTTAAAATTCAGCTTCTGACCAACAACTCCTCTATATTTTTCAGTGTTTAAACAAATAGGCTTCTATCATTATCATGCTTTCTGTTAAACATTCGCTCTAGCGTCTGACCAAATCAGCTTATTTAATCCTCTTTAATATTTAGTGTCTAATTATATCAGCTACTCTTATTCACAAACTTTTTTTTTTTTAAGTCTGCTGTCAAATCAAATCAGCACAGCATTAATAAAGTGTCCGATCAGCTCCTTTTACCTCACACTATTGAAAAAGGTAATCTGATCTTGTGTTTTGGATGTACCGAAAACTTCCTGACTGGTAAATCACTGCCTGGTACGGGAACAGCAGCAGGCAGGACAGACTGGCTCTACACAGAGTGGTGCGGACAGCCGAACACATTATGCGTACAGAGCTCTATAACCTGCAGTCCAATCCCCGAAGATAGTTAAGAAACTCAGCCATTCTCTTCACTCTGCTGAGGTCGGAAAAACGCTTCCGACCCATTCTGACAAGGACAAAGCGAATGAGGAGGATCTTTTTCCCACAGGCCAACTCTGGCTCTTAACAATGAAACCAAAAGGGAAAAAAATGAAAAAAAAATTAAACATACACACTACACACATTTAAAACCGAACTTAAACTGCTACACACACACACATTATTAATATTTGCACATAACATTGATATGCTCACTTGCACAAGGACGGTTTACTGGTCTACTAGTTCTGTTGTGTATGTCACTGTTTACTGTGCAGTTTATTTGCTGTTGGCACCACCCTACGCCCCCACCTTCCACTCATATATCTTTTTATTTATTTTATTCTTATTTTTTGAAGTGCAGTCTTAAAGAAACATTTTCTTGCCTGTCATACCATGTATTTCATGTAGGCGACAAATAAAATTTTAATTTAATTGAAGAACGATTCAGATTGTGAGTGTGTGGTGTAGGGTTACTATAAGAGAGAAGCGATATTACTTCAAAACAACAAGAACATTCGCAGAAGCAGGTCACAGAAACTAGGACGAAACTTCACGTGTCGTGAGGAATTGTGAGGAATTTGAGAGCGTACGGTTTGATTTCTTTAAAACACAGACCGTCCTGTGTGCATATTAATCCTAAAGACTTCTTTCAATAATGAGCTGATTTCCGATCAATAGGTCATGTTTCTATCCTCCAAAAGGTGTAAAAGCAGCAGCATTTATCAGAAACGATTTGCCGCCGTCGCTTGGTAACAGAACACAACGCAGAACTACAGGATGAACCCTGAAAGAGTGGAAGGTGATTTATTAATAAAAGGATATATAAATATAAGAGAAGGTAAATATAATCAATGTTTGTTTACAGCTGAAGAAGAGAATCATTAAATCAACAATGGTGTGAGGTTCCGCTTGACAGCATGGCCTTCAGGCGGATGCTGTGATGGTGAGAAAAAAATCGAAACATTAATCGATTAGATCACAGCGTGAACGCAGTCCACTTTATCTACATTACAGTCGAGTGTTGCAAAACCACCACCTTAAAATACCAAATTAGAACAAGAGAAAAAACAAACACAAAAATCAAACACAGAAACAAAACATACACTATTCACACTGGCCTACATTTAAACCTGCTGTCTGTATGTCGTTCTGTCTGTCGTTCTGTCTGTTTGTACTCCTATTTATCTGTTTTCACCTCTCTTTGTTTGCCTGCGTGTCTCTTTTTATTCTTGTTTGTTTGCCGACATCTAAATCTATCAATCTGTCTATAAATATGTTTGTATGTTTTGTCTGTCTTGTTTGTCTGTCTGTCTACCCACCTACCTGTTTATTTATCTGGGTGTCTCTTTGACCTCTTTGACTGTTTGTTTGTCTTTCTGTTCTTTTGTCTGTCTGTACATCTGCCTGTCTGTCTGTCAACACAGCTGTCTATCTGACTCTTTTTGACCGTCTAGCTGTTCTCTTAGTTTTCTTTCCATTTATTTGTTTGTCTGCACACCTCTCTCTGTCCGCCAGTTTGTCTTCCCGTCTTTCTGTCAGACTGTATATCTGCTTTTTTCTGTCTGTCTGTCAATCTACCTGTCCAACTCTTTTTCTCTGTCTGTCTGTTTTTTTTCTGTCTATCTGTCTATCAAAGTCATTATTAGCAGCTTATATACAGTATTCATTAGCACTTTGTTTTACATGTGACACATTATTCATCATTCTGTCTGTCTGTCAACTTGTCTTTCTCAATTTGTTTGCGGACAAAAGAAGATTCCAAAATAGATTGAGGCGGGTTTAGTCAACACACACTGATGACATCAGATGGTTATGATTGGTTGACAAAAGATGTTTATCCAGAATCAGATCCTACTTATCAAAATGCTGTCCAACTGATGAAGAGCGTGATGATGATGTGTAAGATGATGATATGTGTGATGATGAAGTGTGAGATGGTGTAAAGTTTTGTGTTTAACTTGAATAAATGTAAGCTTTCATAGAACAGGGCTGAAGTGTTACTATTAAAGTGTTGTACTGTGTTTAATCCTGTTGCAGAAATCGGCCCTGTTGCCCGGGGAGGTATCTGTATAAATTGGAGAGAAATACAGCCCTAAAATCTCTTTAATCTCTTGTTCCTTATCTCAGAGAAAATCCAGCTCGACAATCGTCACCATGCCTGAAGGAAAGACAGCAGAGAGAAAAGCTTAGCAGCTCAGTACTCAATCGCTATCCATGTTCAGCTGTTTAGGGAAAAAGCAATTTGTAATGTGTTGCAGTGACTCAGAATCTGTCTCACTGCCTGCTCGCACTCGGCCAGCTGTAATCACTCGACGTGCTAAGGCAGGATCGATCGGCCTCTTTAGCTGCGCCGCATGCTGATACCTTTATTCCACACTCGTCTGCGCTGGATCAGCTCTAATTTATTCGTCTTTTAGCGGCTCTCGACATGTTTAATCTCAGCGGGGACGGACGCAATCGATTCTTCCTTCTTTCATCCCGTTTTGTCCGCAGAGGAAGCGCAGATGGAGAAGGAGGTGTCACTGATAATCGTTTCAGAAACGCTGAAATAACGCTAATGGAATAATGCTGCACTGTCAAGACGTAAATAAAAAGACAGGATGTTGAACTTGTGTTTGCTATTTCCAGCGTTTAATCCTCACTATATCTCTCTATAAACAGAAAATATGATGGGATCGATTTCCTCGCCTGCTTTCCTGCTTCTTGCTGCCTTTTTAAAGACCATTAAACATTCAACACAGGATGCGATGCAGCGCCAGACCATTTCTTAAAAAAAAATGATAAAATCAGGGTGCGTAAAAAACGATTTAGAGTACATTAAAAAATCGATTTAAAGAAATATCTTTGGATAATATTCCAAATCCCTTCATCTGAAAAGGTAAAGAGAAGCAGTGGCTAACAGAACAGGGCATGGATTGCATTGTCCATTTCATTCCTAGCAGGAAAGCTAAACAACACACTTTTTTGTAAGGCGTTAAAAGCCGAGTAATGTTCCAGCCTTTTTTCTAAAGAGTGGTTTATGTTCCAAATATCCATTCATCATTTTTAAAAGTAATTATTTTCCTGAGCTGTTTGGAACACAGCCCAAATCCATTAGACTGTAATATCCCGGGCCAGTAGCTGCAGGAGCACTCGAGCGAAATGTACCGATCTGCAGGCTATGAAATCTGTGTTAAAGTGCTCTCACAGATCCTCGTAGGAACAGAGTGAAGGTTCCTCACATTCGTCTCAGCTTTGGTCTGGAGTTTTTCATTGCATCTATTCCTTAGTGTTATCCAGAGATGCTGCCTGAGGCCGCTGTCCAAACGTTCCGATCGTGTGTGTTATCAATTATGACAGTGTCCTACCTATAACCTAGTAGTATCACTGGAAGTAGAAGTAGTAGAATAAAAAGTATTATCAGAATTTCTAGTATTGATGTTTGTTGTTGTAGTAACAGAAGCAAACCTTTTAATACTTCTAAGAGTGAGTACTACTAACAGAACTACAAACATTTGTTCGACTTAGTCAGTTGTTTTCATGTCAGGAGTAATAACAGCAGTTTTAGCATCAGTAGTAATCAGTAGTACTAGTTAATCAATAGTATTACAGTCAATAGTAATATCAGTCAGTAGTTTTAAAGTTAGTTAGTTAGTAATATCAGCAGAATTAAGATCAGTGGTTTAAGTGTAAAAAGCAATATCAGTAGTATTAGAGCCAGTGCTTTAAGTGGCAGTAGTAATATCAGTAATCAGTAGTATTAGAGCCAGTGCTTTAAGTGGCAGTAGTAATATCAGTAGAGTCAGTAGTTTTTAATTCACTAGTAATATCAGTAGTATTCAACTCAGTAGTTTAACTGCCAGTAGTAATATCCATAATATTAAAGACAGTAGTTTTATAATCAGTAATATTAGTCAGTATTTTAAGTGTCAGATACTAATACCAACAGTATTACAGTCAGTAGTTTTATAGTCAGTGGTAATATCAGTAGTATTACAGTCAGTAGTTTTATACTCAGAAGTATACGGAAGTAAAATCCGTAGTATAAAAGTAGTGTCAGTAAAAAAATTAGTAGTATTAAAGTCAGTAGTTTTATACTCAGTAGTATCAGTGTCAGTAGTAATCTTAGTAGTATCAGAGTCAGTAGTCTTATGGTAAATAGTAATATTAATAGTATTAGAGTCAGTAGATTAGGTGTCAGTAGTAATATCAGTAGTATTAGAGTGAGTAAATTAGGTGTCAGTAGTAATATCAGTAGTATCAGCATCAGTAGTTTTATATTCAGTAGTAATATCAGTAGTATTAGAGTCAGTCGTTTAAGTGTGAACATTATTAAACACTAAAGAAAAACACATTGTTTCTGTCTTGTTTTTTTTTGTTAAATACGATTGATTTCTTTCTCTTCTTGTGTTGTCAGTTTGTCCATTCTCTCTCTCTCTCTCTCTCTCTCTCTCTCTCTCTCTCTCTCTCTCTCTCTCTCTCTCTCTCTCTGAGTAATGCCGCTGTAATTAAAGCATGTTACAGAACCAAATGCTGCAGCAGGAAGTAAAGGATTTCGACTTCCTCTCAAGTCAGTCAGCTCTCAATACATTACAGTCTGGATAATTACAACTACTGATTTGTCATTTATCCTTACTGTGTGTGTGTGGGGGGGGGGGGGGGGGGGGGGGGGGGGGGGGGTTTGGGTTGTGTGTGTGTAATATTAAAAAATTTAAAAGCTGTTTTTAATGAGAGATCATAAGATAGATTATGCAACACATTGCATAAATAATTGTTAAAATTCTAAAGATTTTTATTTAGTTATGCGATCATTCGGTAGACGCAGTCCTACTTAGCCCACACGTCCAGCTCTGACATAAAGTTATTACGCTCTCCTGTGTGTTCGCCCTTAGCGTGACCTTCTTATATAACACGGTATTTATAGCAGCAGGTTTGTTCAGAAACAGGAGGAAAACAGGTGCATTAAGATCGTCGGTGCTGAATGTATTAAAGTACAAAGTTCTCACGGTGGCGCATTTGTCTAATCTGCATCTGACCTCTGACACCAAAGAGCTTGAAAGGGAAACTGCGAAAAACGAGCATGGCCTTTTATTCGAAATACTACAGTGCAGAGTGGCTTAAATATACAGCGCAGAGTGACAAGTCTTAGGTGTCTCCTCTAAATTTATTTTATCAACATTAATAAAAGTAGGGCCAATAAAGATCTTTCCTTAAGCAAATTCTAATTAAAACATTTTTAGTTTACTAAACACACTTGATTTAGTTGGAGTGTTAGTATTTTTATAGATGCTACAAGAACAGTTTGAATTTACAGTTATTATCTCATTTCTGCTGTTAATATTGTTCTTCCTGTACTTCCTGTACCCCTGCGAGCTCCTCGACCCGATGTCGAGGTTCTTGCAAATCTCCTGTGATTATTCTCAGCTTCTACCGTGACAAACGACTCTCTCCCTCTACTGCGACCTGTTTTTAAGAGTGAACAGTGTTTTATCTGCAGCGGCTCCCATGTAACAGCCCGTTTTCACACTTGTGGCCAAAACTCTAGTGAGAGACACATGGACATGCTGGAGCCCAACCACTGGACTGCCGCTTTCCCTATCCTGTTAGAAAAATGTATCACGAAAAAAAAACATAAGCTAAAAATTTGACTAGAAGCTAACAGCAAAGTCATCAAGAACCAATCATAACACAGTTATAGCAGTGGAGGACATTTACATATTCGAATAACATGTTTTTTTTAAATAAAGGGGAAAGTTTTGGCACCCCTTTTGTATTGATTAGGATGTAAAAATTTGTTTTACAAGACTGTATGTAGATTATCTGTTAGTAAACTGCAAAATAAACTTTTCTAATGGTTTTCTGTTCTTCCTGATTGCTTTTATTTAATTCAATAAATCATTCTTTTTTTACTAATTTCCAAAACTCCCACAAGCTTTAATACGTGTATTTTAAAATGGATTTTTTTTTCTGTTCTGTATTAAAACTGCCACGTAGTCCCTTGTTGGTTAAAAGCGAAATGTGCCAAAAGGTGTTTGTTACTCGAAACACAGCATTATTAATAATCATCCGGTGTTGGTAAACGATGATTTACACTCAGGGTTCAAGATGTTGACGTAATGCCCAGTGAAACGTAGAAAATTCATTTATTGCCCTTTAAAAGTGCAGAGGCTTCTGTAGGTACGCCGTGTTCCTGCATCAACTACATCAATTACTGTAGCTGTACTGACACATTACACACACACACACACACACAGGAAAAAGAAAAAATCGACCAAAAAAAGGGGTAAAGAACGTCAGACCAAGGAAAGGCAAAGAAAGACAGGACACACAGAAAGACAGACAGACAGAGAGAAAGCAGGACAAAAAAAGAGACAAATAGAAAAATTTTAATTTTTGATTAACTGTTTAGGGGCTGTGGTTTATGTGTTGGAGAGAGTATGTGATTGGACGCAGATCAGATGAGAGCAACATGTTATGTCATGGCTAATTACTGTGTGTAATTGAGATCCTATGCTGTTTCTCTACATGCGAAAGCATTGATATAAAACTTGCAGTAACAAAGTGTGTCCGGTCTCAACCCATGAAACCCTTCTGCCATCTAGAGGAGCGAAATATCCACAGAAGAAAAAAAAATATCTTGTTATGATAGAACTTCATTTGGCATCATACAGCCAATCACTGATCAGCATGGGCCCAGTTAAAAGGGGAAAGTTAGGATGATTTCTTAGGGCCCCAAAACTTTAGGAGCCTCCTGAGATCAGTTTTATTAGTACCAAACTACCATTAGTAGTACCAAAATTGCTAGTGGCGCCCCTGCTGATCAGCACCCATTGAAACGGTTTATTAATTAAATATATTTAATTTCTATGATTAGTTTAACTAATACTAAAAACCCATTAGGAATTAACCAATGCTGATTTACCCTGCTAGCTAACTAGCCTGATCAATCACTATTATGTAGCTAGCATCAACGTTAACCTTACAGTGCAAAAATACATCAATAAAGACAAACAGAGCCAATCATCTCCAAAAGAATTTTTTAGAGACGTTTTAATAATGTTCTCTGAGAAATGTCTCTAAACAACTGCAGCTTTTACTGCTAAATGTTCTCAGAGATCAGCTCAGCCATCACATGTTTCTCAGTAGATCTGATCGTCTTTTGCTGTTAGTCTGAAGTAATAAGAATTTTTAGACAGAAACCATCAAAATATCCTTCTGTTTTTTCCAAATTTCTCCACAGGGAAGCGCAGAGGTCCAGCTGTGCGCAGAGGTCCAACTGTGCGGCGACGCTGGGCCTGTCAGAATCCGTCCCACTTTAATTACCTGAGCTCAGAACTTTATTCCATCCATTACAGAACAGGAGGTCTTTTGATCAGGAATGTTAGCTTGGGAAAATAAATGTAATTATAGATAATGCTGATGTAATTATGTGCTGCTGTAATGAGGGGCTTTTAAACCGCCCCACGTGCTGATGCTGGGAATTCAGACCGACGTGTGAAAGTGTGAGAATGAATCATTATCTTCCCCGAGACTTTCATAAACATGTTCTTGATGAGCGAGGAGACATTTAGCCTGCAGGGACAACAAGCTAAAAGTCTCTGTGGGACACAAGAAGAGAAAAAAAACATAAAGATGATTGACATTGAAAGGACCTTGACCTGGAGAGATGAGAAATCTCTTTCTTACACACACACACACACACACACACACAAAACACTAAAAGCACAAGAACAATGGTAACATCTAAAGACATAGACGTGAATAATAAAAATGGCGTATTTTTTTTTAACTATTTTTATTTTTAATTTTCCAAATAATGTTTTGGCTAAAAAAATCTAGAATTTAAACTTGCTCCTATATGGTATTAGTTCTTTTTTTTTTTATTTGTTAAATTTTTTGCTTTAATAGTTCTTTTTGCTACGAGCTTTTGTGAGAACTGTGTGTGTGTGTGTGTGTGTGTGTGTGTGTGTGTGTGTGTGTGTGTGAGCTTCATTTCACCACCCCCTATTTTACATTTTTTATATTTTCACTCGAATTCAACTTTACACCCATGTGATCCTACAAAATAAACCAAACTACTTTTAGTCCGTTTTTAATAAGAACGCATTTATTTTTAACTCAGCTTTTTTTTAAACAACCACACAAAAAACACTTTAATGCAAGAACTGAGGAAAAGATTATACCTTAGCTTAGAATTTCCTTTCTAATGACACAATCCACGTCCTTCTCATATTAGTTTATAGAGGAAAAGAAAGAAAAGAGAAGATGCAAAACTGCAACACGCGACATTACGTTAAATCTCATTAAAATACATCCCATTAATCTGAACTGGACATGAATACGGGGTTGTTAGTGCACATTGTGTGAACTGCAGCGCCCTCTGGTGGCGGATAATAACAGGACACTTCAAAGTTGTTGTTTTCTTTTGGTGGCACTTAAGCAGAGGCAGGAATCTTTTAGATGTTTAAGCATTCTGCTGTCTTCAGCTAAACAGACGAGAAATATTTGATTACAAACTTTATATTAGATTACAAACATTATCTACTTCTCCAGGACAGACAAAGAGCAAAGAACAGGTTGGTGAGAGGACAACTGGAGGTTGTGTGTTTGTTAGCAGTGACAGATAGACAGGTTCACGTTGAATGACCTCCATCTGCTCAAGGGATAAAAGAGTCATCAGAGGATCCGAGCACTGACTCGACTCCAGAGGAGTCTGTGAGAATCTGATGCTTTAACTGATGTCTAACACTGAAACAACAAGTGAAGCAACACACTTTAGCAGTCTGGACTTGTACAGTTTACACACACACACACTTTTCTCATGTCACGCTCTGCTCGTGTCTGTGTGTCTGAAAGCTGTCTTTCAGCATTCGAATTAATTTCACGTCTCCATGCTGCATTGCTGCAGTTCTGAAACACGGGGAAAAAAACACACACAGTAGACTGTTGCTAGGAAACACGTGGCTTTCTCTCTCTCTCTCTCTATCTCTCTCTCTCACTTTATTTCTCTCTCTCTCTCACACACACACACACACACACACACACACACACACACATATACACTCACACCGACTTTCCAAAATGCTATATTTAAGCTACCTAACTCAATTTAATGATGCTCAGTCTCCTGGGAATTTCATCAATAACTTTGTACTTTGACCGTATAACATTTGTTACACCCTAATTGTCCTTTATTATTACAATATATTGTTATATCTTTATGTTTAGATTTTTCATTAATCTTATTATTCCTTCTTTACCTGATCCCTGTTTCTTTTTATGCTTTCAGGTCATTAGTGTACAGTGGGAAGCTTTCTAACAGTCGCTGTGAGTCAATTTTATTAAAGACAATGATTAATGTGATTATTTTATGCAGCTTTCTCAAAATCGGCTTAGAATATTTTCTTAAATATAAATTTAAAATAACGCGTCAAAAGAAAGAAAAACTTTGAAACCTATGTGGCTCAGTAATCCACGTTCATTCTTGTTGGTGTTTTTTTAAATACATTTTTAACATAATTTGTAAGTTGTGTTTGCACAGTTATAAGTCAGTGACTCAGCGATCCTTGCTATTAAATTAAACAAATATCACTTTTTAAAAAAACAACTGGCTGTGAAGGGAGACAGTGAAGGATTCATTGACTGAATAACCTAGTCATCACATACATACTGGATTATTAATCTTATTTATAAAGTCCATCGCTGAGTCTCTTCTGTGTTTACGATTCAGAGCAGCTCTGAACACCAGCTGAGCTCCAACTCAGCTGCCAACAAAGCAGGCAGAAACGAGAGCTTTCCCAGAATTCTCATCCCGAGACAGTAGAACACGTCCCTCTGCTCCAATCCTTGAGTTCACACTGAAAAATGAACGCCTGTTTATTCTCATTAGCGCATAGTTGTTTAAAGCCTAATTAGCTGATAATGAATGCTAGCCTAAGCCTGCGTGTGATTAATTACAGCTTTAAGAATATTTGTTAAACGTTTTCCATGCATTGCTGGGAGGATGCAGACTTTGCTTAAGAATATTACCCAGAATTCACCTGGTGATGTGACCTTTTAAACCAATAAAGAAAGTAAAGCAGACTTTGGCAGACTAGAAAGTACAGTTTAAGTAAAAGTTTGTTTATGTAATTATCAATTATAGCAGCAACACTGCGTACACACCCGCATTCTCACACAACGTAGCAATGACGTTTGATGCAGATGGGTGACATAACATCCCGATTCAGCTCATTGGCTCACTTGTGTGCATTTACAAAAATTGTACACTTCATGGAAGACCTTAGGGCGTAATATGGTTGTTGGGACCAGGTCCCGTCTGTCCCGGGGCCATCAATGTTGTGACTTATTTTGCAAGCGCTGTCTGTGATTTTCTTATATGATCATGTGATCACATTGTAACATGTTAACTTGTGAAACGCGACTCAACTTACATAACTATAGCTAAAGAAGTTGAGAAACTGAGCTGGTGTGTGAACAGGCCCAAAATAACCCCCACATTCCAGAAAATGACTCAATGTGTGTTTGAAATTGCTTTGATTGCATCATCATCATTCATTCATCTGTTACACTAACTGCATGCCAAAGTAACTGTACTATTTATTTGTTGAAAATATGTAATGGCTTACAAAAATATAGGGATTGAGAGAAAGAGAGAGAGAGAGAGAGAGAGAGAGAGAGAGAGAGAGAGAGAGAGAGAGAGAGAGAGAGAGAGAGAGAGAGAGAGAGAGAGGAATTTTAATGTTTTCATACGTAATACAATATGCGGCCACAAGATGGCAGCACAGCCCTACAGAATCTACACATGTGTACAAGGTTTATAAGTATAAGAAGTATAAGGAGTATAAGAAATCAGTGTCGATGTTGTTTATAGAATGTTGTGGATAAACAGGTGAGACAGTTTCTGAAAAGTGCAGCTCTCTAAAGGGTTTATGGCAGGACGTCTATTTCGAGCTCCTTCATCTCCTCCTGCTTTTTCAGAAAATCTACACAGCTGAGAAAAATTAAGTCCATGGACGTTCTCATCTACAGTCACGTCTGCTGATGTTCCTCTCTTTTAAATTGTAAACATTTGCATCTGGATTTGTTTGTTTCTTCACAAATCTGAAAACGTTTTCCATAAAAATACTAAAATAAATCCATGTTGAATATTACATTCACAAAATAAAATTCTTAGATTAAATTATATGTCTGTTACATAATTGGAGGGTAAATGTAAATATTACAATATCACTAATAATAATCTTAATGTCTCATGAATGATTTGAACAATAAAGATGAGTTGAGAGAAATTATTTTGCAGCAGTGGTAACACTGTAATACAGCGCGCTGCCTGTAGGTGGTGGTGTTGCATTGTAAAACGTCAAATATATTTCTAAATAGAATCATTACAAACTTTTACAGAAAAATATTTATAATTTTATATATTGTCAAACAAAAATTCACACATAACAACAACACATCATGTTTCATAAACATTAAAAATGTTTATTAAATGTCCTGGCCACTATAAAGTTTTATTATCCAATTCTGCAAATAAGTTAATGCAAACTTCTCTGTTTGTTCACTGACCTAACATACAATTGAGTTAAGATTTTTATATTTGGTTATTTTATTATTAAATATTAAAGTACTATTTATGAGTTCAATACCCTTATTTTATATATTTTTTTAAATAATTCTTGTTGAATGGAGATTTTTTTGATAAAAGTCTAAAAGTTGTTTTTTTTTAATCATTTTCTTTAGGACTCTTCATCTTGGAAAATCTGCACCCTTCATATTAATAATACCATGTGTAGACTTTCCACTTGTTAGGAAACTCCCTAAATCTCTCTCTCTCTGTCTCTGTCTCTCTGCTCCTCTCTCTCTCTCTCTCTCTCTCTCTCTAACACACACACAGGCTTGTATGTTTGGGTCGTTTTCATGCTGCATGGAGTCATGGAGTTTATGATGATGTAAGAGCAGTGAGAATTACGGCTCTTGTAGAACAAACACAAACACGACACCAGGATGACAAGGTTGAACACTACTGCTGCTGCAGACAGTGACGGAGAGTCATAGGGTTGTCATGGCGACTGCGTGTCAGGGTGTTAGATAAAGTGATGGAATTACAGTGTAAGTATGAGATAGGGTTACAGTCCAACATTACAACCAAACAGTAAAAAAAAAAAACCTAACCCTGACAGAAACACTGCAAGCTTATTCCTTGCTTAAAAAAAAAAAAAAAAAAAAAAAGGGAATGTGTGAGAAGTCTCAAAGCTAAAAAATGCTTGGTCCAAAATTGAATACTTCCATAGTACAGTGTGTACAGAAAACTAGTATGAGAGGCCAGTAGTAGGTCTAAAATCTTAGTACGTAAAAAACATCAGGCCAAAGTTCCCAGAAGATCTACTACTTTCACCCTTTACTAAACCATAAGGCCAAAGAGAGAGACGACTCATCATATCTTAAAATAGCGAAAGGCAGCAATGCAGCAGTTTTCAGGTGCTTCATTACCCAACTTTATATTTGATGATTCTGTCACGTAACTATATCAACATATTAGATGTAATTGGTCCAAATGTGATTCATACTTTATTAACACGTACGTTCTAACTGAAATGTACTACATATCAAATGCAGCATTAGACATGCCACTAGGGGTGGGGCTTATACTTTCTACAGTGATTGTGATTGGACGAATGCAAAACTAATACAGGATGAGTCAGCGTCTTATTCAGCAATTAACATTAAAAATAGAGTTGCAGAATGTAATTGATAGCCTTATGCTATCTGAAGTATTAGATGTAATACAATACACGTACTACATAAATGACTTCACTGTACTCTGGTTGTCATAGTAATAAAGATGGAAGAAGTCAGCTGCATTAGCATAAATCTGTTAGAAGTGACAAAACGCTTTTTCTTCCAAACACTGCATTTTGTTTTGCGGGTTTGTTCTAAAGTCACCACATTTGTTAGTACGTCCCTATTCTGTTTTAAAATGTCTAAAACGCTGAAAGTCATAAAGTCGGCTAAACTGGGCGCGGCGTGTGACGTCATTACTTTGCGCGTGTTGTGTTTTTAATTAAGGAAGAAAAAAAGGACGCGCGTGGCCCCTTTAAGGCGCAGCAGCGGCTCTGAGGTGAGGCTCCTGGAAGTTCAGGAGAAAAAACGCTGCATTCAGTCCTACGTGGACTTCCAACACACACACACACACACACACGCACACACACACACACTCCCTCTCTTTCTCAGGCGGATGACACACCTCAGTCAGCTAAAACTTTGGATCTGTGTGTATTTTTCCTCATTTATTCAATCCAGAAAAACAGTGTAGAAGATTTTTTTTTCTTCTTCTCGACGCCAACATGCCGCGACGCACCGTCCAGGAGGTCACGGTCCAGGATGTCCAGAAGAGACGAAGTCCCAGCAAACATTATGTGAGTATTGTGTAACTGTGTGTGTCGGGATGTTTGTGTATTTTGTGTAAGAACTCGAGTTTTGTGGGCTTTAAAGTGAACAAAGAGCTGTGAGGAGTTTCCTCACAGAGCGGATCAGATTACAGCCTTTCCGTCGGGACGCGTTCACAGGCGAGACAGAGAGAAACGTTCAGATGCGTTTAACAGTCCGCACACTTTTATATCTGCATTTATTTATCCATTAAACTCACATGCGATCTGTGTGATCGGTGTCAGAGCAACACGTTAAATTAGACAAGTGATTCATCTTTAATACGGTGTTATAAACAGACCTGCTGTTAAGTTGTGTTGTGGAGTATTTCTTCTTCTTCCTAAACTAACTCCAGCACCCAAACTGTTAAACTAATTCTTTATAATGAGTCTTTCCGTCACACACACACACACACACACACACACTGCTGAGTCAGTGCCCTAGGCTCAGGAAACTGCTGTAAAACAATAAAACTGGAGTGATGATGATGATCATCATCATCATCATCATTATTGTCAGGATGAAGGTCCCAGGACCCCTTCAGTGTTCCTTAAGCCCATCCTTCTGTTCTTACAGGCTAATGCTAACATGCTAATACTGCCCTTCCCCACAACTTTGGACAAAAAGAAGAGTAAATTTAACAGTACAGCTGAACCGAAGCTCGGAATGAAACGTCCTGTTCTCAGCCGTCTCCATGAGCCGTTAGATTTTAGTCTATTAATTTTATTGTTAAAACAGTTTTAAAGTGCTTCATTTCTGTCTGTCTGTCTGTCTGTCTGTCTGTCTGTCTGTCTGTCTGTGTGAATGCAGTCTGTCTGCTTGGTGTTGGTTGTCTTTTGCTCAGTATAGTTGAGGAGTGGTAGCTTACTGGTTATGTTGAACTGCTGATCGGAAGATCGTGTTCTCAAATCCCAGAACCACCAAGCTGCCATTACTGGGGCCCCTGAGCAAGGCCCTTAACCCACTTACACTACACTTACCTGTGTAGTTGTCTAAAAGGCCTTCTGTTAGATGCGGTAAATGTAACCCTCCCTTTAGGTTGAAGACAAACAGACAGACAGACAGTCAGTGAGACAAATAGAAAGATAAATAGATTGATAGACCGGGATAAAAAAAGAGAGACAGGCAGGGACAGACGAATATATAAATAAACCAGCACCAAAGGCACAGACATCTAGAGAGTGAAACAACCCCAGACAGACAGAAAAGAACGTGTTTCTGAAACCATAGTATATGAAGCACTTCATCTTCAAGACACACACGCACACAGCGTGAGGGTCGAAAAGAGGAGTAGACACACAGGATGTCCAGTACCACAGCGCCCTACAAACATCTCAGAAATGTGTCTGTCTCACACAGACACACACACACACACACAGAGGGAAAGAGGAGTGGACGTCATGCTTTAAATATCCGAAGAACTGTGTTTACCTCCTACAGTTTCAGAAACAGTTTCTTTTTTCTCCGTTTCTCTCTCTCTCACTCTCTCTCTGTTTCTTTCTGTCTCTCTCTCTCTCGCTGTCTGTCTCTGTCTCTCTTTTTCTGTTTCTTTCTCTCTTTGTATCTCTCTCTGTTTCTCTTTCTCGTTCTGTCTCTCTCTCGCTCTGTCTCTCTCTTTTTCGTTCTGTCTTTCTCGCTGTCTGTCTCTGTCTGTCTCTTTCTATGTATCTCTCTCTTTCTTTTCTCTCTCTTGTCTGTGTGTCTGGTGCTGGTTTGTTTATATGTCTGATTGTTGCTGCTTGTCTGTCTCTGGTTGTTTTTATCCCTATTTATAATCTGATCATTATCACTGAACACCACCAGTAACCACCGCCAAAGGCCATCATCACTGACCACCATCACTAACGCCACCAATGGCCATCACTGACCACCATCACTAACACCATCATCACCGACCAAATCACTAACGCCACCAATGACCGCCCCCATCACTGACCACCACTAAACTCTATCACTGATCGCCATCAATGAACAAACCAATGACCACCACCTTCACTCACCACCATCACTGACCACCACTAAGTGCCATTACTGTAGACCATCATCATCATTGACCACCACTACTAAACATCACCAATGACCATTATTTTCACTGACCACTGTTATTAATGCCATCACTGTCCCTCATCACTGACCACCACCACTAAACACCACCAATGACCATCACTGACCACCATCGCTAGTGCCACCAGTGACCATCACTGACCACCACTAAATTCCCTCACTGGCCACCGCTAAACACCGTAACTGACTACAATCAATAACCATCATCCTTACTGACCACCACCAACAGTTATCATCATCATCATCACTGACCACTATCACTAACGCCACCAATGACCATCATCATCATTGACCACCACTAAACACCATCACTGACCGCCACCATTAAACACTACAAACGGCCACTACCATACTGACCATGAACCACCACTCATAAACACTATCACCGAACACTACCAATGAACACCACAATTCAAACCACAGCTATACACCATCACTGACCACCACTGAACACTCGGTTCTAAGGAGTTTTTTTCTTTATTCTTTAAACTCTCTGTAGGTTTACATTATTAAGGTCTTGTGGTCTGATGGCAGCACTGAGATCATCTTCAGGCGTTACAGCAAGTTCTTTGATCTGCAGGTGATTCACTCATCTCACACACTCACAAAACATTAATAAAAATGTTTTGAACATTACAGATTAAGAAATTGCGACACGCACAGAATCTCAAAAAACAAATGGTCACATCATTATTTATTAATTTATTATAATATTCTTGTAACAGTGAAATCTAAACTACAACTAGAAAATAACATGTTATCTAATAGAATGTGTCAGCCCATTAGATTTTGAACCATTAGGGATGTGAGCTATGTCTATTAATGGAGATCTGCGTAAACTAACAGCCCCCACCCCCACTTTGGGAAGGTCAGTCTGCATCTGCGGTCAGAGAGACATTATTTACTGCAGCTTGACAGCCTGAACCACCGCCGCATTCTGTCTCCACACACCGACACCCAATGCCAGGGAAGGGAAAGGAATCAAGTCTGTGAACCCAGCTCAAGAACACTTTCAACAACCCCATCTCCTCCTGGATTCAAGGGAACGCTTCCAACAACCCCATCCACTCCTGGATTCAGGGGAACGCTTCCAACAACCCCATCCCCTCCTGGATCCAGGGGAACGCTTCCAACAACCCAATCTCCTCCTGGATTCAGGAGAACGCTTCCAACAACCCCATCCCCTCCTGGATCCAGGGGAACGCTTCCAACAACCCAATCTCCTCCTAGATTTAGAAAAATGCTTCCAACATCCTCATTCCCTTCTGGATCCAGGGGAACGCTTCCAACATCCCCATCCCTTTCTGGATTCAGGGTGAAGACGTTCCCCTACTTTAATATGAAAAACAAATGCTAATTTCAGATCATGGCCATTTTCTAGGCCACATGGAAAAGCCATCAAACTCTGTCTCTCTCGCTCTCTCTCTCTCTCTCTCGCTTTACGTGTGTGTGGTGTGTAATGTATCTACACATGGAAACACTCAGAGTTCAGATCTGACAGTTACATCTGATTTTAATTTTGTTTGTAATAAAATGACAGATCAGACCGGCCCAATGAGGACCGTGATGTCACTGTATTAACGTCACGTCTCCATAGAGAGGAAAAGATGAAAATCCTGGTAGGGATTGGTTTGGAGTTATTAGGATGTTGGACTCTTGGCCGTAGATTTGAATAGTTGTCAAAATGTTTGCCCTTTTTTTTTTTTTTTCATTCCAGATGATTTAAAAAGGTTGAACTCAAATGTAGGAACAGAATTCAATGCTGGAAAAAATATTAATGAGGATATTGAACTTGACTATCCATCATTTTTGCTATATGGTAATGTTTAATAATTTATAACTATTTTTGTTTTGGTTCTATTCCCCATGGATCCAAGCACTTTACCCCGCAGAGGAAAACACATGTGCGAGCGTGTTCCAGACCAGTGTTTCCTGTATCTCAGTTATGCGCTGATTCAGCAACAAGTAAACCGAGCTAACGAGGGTAAAACAGAAATCAGAGCAGACGGAGAGAAGAAAATCTGAGCAACAACTTTCTGAGGATCTTCTCGGGCTGTTTGTGTCTAAAGCCGTAAAGGGGAGAGCTGGAAACCGGTGGGCGTGTACAAGCAATGGTAGGGGGAGGGGGGGACAGAGGAAAGGTCGTGATCCTGTTGTATTATCCGGAGAAGAGCAAGGAGAACATCGTAAAGGTTCTGAGGATGTCTTCAGTTTAAACTAGAAAACGATCTCTATACAATATCTATCTGATATTGTTTTAAAACTTTCTTCCTCAAGGACATGCATCATTTTTCACACGATTCTCTGTGATGTAAAAGGAATTTTAACATTTCCGGACAATAAAATATTAATATATAAAAATGGAATAATTTTGGATCCAGCAGAAAAGAAATAAAGGTGTGCAACCAAAGCTGAGGTGTAAATCCGCAGAGTGGCCCACTTTTACAGCTGTAACCAAATCCAGATGTGCAGAGGTTTTTCCTGAATAATGCAAAACGATGACAAAGCAGCGCGTCAGCCCTGCGGCTCGAAAAAGGTCACAAGAATGAATTCACATGGATTTACTGAAATAGTCATGTTGTAATCGCATGTTTTCTAGTTTCTTGTTGGCTTATGAAGGGCATACAGTTGTGGTAGTGATGTCATCATCATTTAATCACGTTGCTTGTCTTTAAAATGTCCTCGGAATAGACGTTTTTACTATTCAGTTCAGTTTTATTTGTATAGTTCTTTTTACAATAATCATTGTCACAAAGCAGCTGGACACAATTAAATAAATGATGAAAATGCAAATGAAATGATGCAGAAATCAGTTTGTCATAAAAAAGCGTGCGCACACAGACACACACATACATGCACATGTTCTACTAGGGGAAACTAACTACATTTTTCCTGTTAACTCTTTTTTTCTTCCGGTTCCCAGATGGAACTTCTGGATAAGTTCCCTGTGGAAGGAGGACAGAAGGATCCCAAACGCAGGATTATCCCCTTTTTGCCAGGTACAGATATTTCACCAGACGCCTGTCATCAGCATCAGCATCGATTCTATATCTATATTCTATAAGTGTAGCTTATGCAACACTCTTAGCTCTTAATGCAACACTATGTAGTTTTTGAACCCTAAAATGATTTTACTGTCACTCTTACCTCAGCAGCCTTCTGTCAGTCATATTTTACTAACCTATGAATCGAGACATTTAATTCAGGTGTAAAGGTTTTGTTTTCTTGAATTGATCTAATCTGTCTGTGAACATAACCATTATTTTTGTAAAATTGCAACAAAAGTGTTAAAAATGGTTAAGTCTCTTTCACTTCCTTTCACTTCCTGTCACCATGTTCCCAGCTGTCTAAATGTATCATATAAAGAGGCAGACCGGTACCACTTCCTTCCTGTGGACTCAAGTCTGGGGCCACCCAATCATGTCATTGTCAGAAATAAATGATACTGTCATCTGATTCTCTTCCTTAGAACTTCACAGACTTCCTGCTAGTTACAGGAGTCATGATTATGATAATGATGACAACATTAGTAACATATTAGTATTTTTTTTCTAAACCATGATCTAGTTGATCTAGTCTTTTTACTGACTCGCACTACATGTACAGCACAACATTGGGAAAGACGTGTGTGTGTGTGTGTGTGTGTGTGTGTGTGTGTGTGTGTGTGTGTGTACATCTGGAAGTGATTTAAAGAGCACACACACGAGGGTCAGTGCTGTGTTTATTTATCAGACTTTAGAGTTTAAAAAGAGACGCTGATCTACAGGTCTCTCGCTCTCTCTCTCTCTTCCAGTCTTTCTTTCTCTGTCTCTTTGTGTGTGTGTCTCTCTCTCTCGTGTCTCTTTCTCTCTCGCTCTCTCTCTCACTCAATTTCAATAAATTTGGACCAATAATATTTTTTGGGGGGTAATTTTCTATAATGAATATACTTTTTTTTACAGTGTCACTCCTGTATTTGTGGTTAGTTAGGTTAGGTATACCAGCATCTAGTAATAGTTTTTTACTAGAAGAATTATTCTATACTTTTATTTGTGTGTCCCTGGAGTAAAGTTTAATGTGCCTCCCTGACATCTGTTTTTTTTGGCTGGGGAAAATCTTAGTCTTAGTCTTGTTAAGGTTGACTGTCAGAGGGCCCAGGTCTTACAGTACTGCTGGAGCAAGTCCAGGTTCCGCTGCAGACCATGAGAAATGGGGGACAGACAGCAGTATCAAATCGTGTGCGTACAGTCGGAATTTGACCTCTGAGTGGTGAAGAGTGAGATTAGGTTCTGCAGTTCTAATATTCAGACCAATTATTAAAATGTTGCAGGTAGAGAAAGAGAGAAGGGGAGGTGGGTAGAAAGAAAGAGCGGGAAAGGGGGACTGGTTGAATTTATTCATTTATTTTTTTTTACTAGATAGTTGCTGTGGTGTGAAGCATAAGGTTAGGCTAATAACAGTAACACTTATATACACACACAGTGCAGAGTCCAGCTGCAGCCCCCAGCTCAACTGGTGATAGTGGCATAGTGGCATGTGGAATTTCCCCGCCTTTTTTTTTTTTGGTTAAAGCCCCTGAATCAGGATGTAAAGTGAAGGATTATGGGAGTGAACTCTAACAGACCACACTGCTGATTCGCATTCCCACTCGGAGGAACAGTCGAATGTAAACACACTCCAGACCACTTCTGAGGTTTCCTTGGTTTACTTTAAGAAACGTCACCATCCAAACCCTCGGCTCATCAGTTTCTCCTCCACTCTTCTTTTTTTTAATTTTTTTTTATCTTCCTCTTCAAGCACTTCCTGTTTCTCCATATTCCTTATTTCTGTCCTTTTCTTTATTTGCACTTCCTGTTTATTCAGGTTCTCCTTTCTCTATTATTTTTTCTCTTTTTTTATTCTTTCATTTTTTCCAAAACAACATTATTAACAGTAAAACGCACAGTGAGCCGTTGCTGTGACTCTTCAAACCTGTTTTCTTTTTTCAGGAACAACTTCTCTGTTTTTATTAGTAAATAATTTTAAAAGGTATAAACTGTAATAACAGCGTGAAGAGGATTTTAGGGCTTCAGAGAAGTGTGTTCAAGGTCACTTTTTAATCAGTTTCAATCAGATTTAGGATGTTCTGTTTCTTTATTTACCCATGATCCCCACCCCTCTCTTTCTTTCTCTATCATTTCAATTCAATTATATCTCTCTCTCCTTTCCTGTCTGTCTCTCTCTCTCTCTCTCTCTCGCTTTCTGTCTGATTGCAGAGAGATCTTCACCTAACGACATGCAAGAGTTTCTGTTTGTCTGTTAGGCGTCTGTAATTGGATATTTTGTTTAGGAAGAAGTGCAGCTCTGTTTCCACCTCACTGCTCGTACAGTGAACACACACTCTGTTCTCGGTGCAGCCATGTTCTCCTTGCTCAACCCTTTTCCACGACAAGACTGTGTTCACTCAGCTTGTAGCAACTCAGACTCTGTCTCTGCTTCACCTCTCTAACACTGTACAGATATTCTACCAGTTGGTATAGTACTCTCTGTTCAGCGTCCAGTATCAGCGTACATACACTCTCCTAATTTGCCGGGTTCTGCGCTGGCAGTTTAACACTAAGTGTATTGTGCAGCTAGACAGATTTAATAATCTTATACACTTTTACCCCTACAAAACCTGATAATAAAATAATCCTGTGTGCCAAATCCAGGTGAATTTTGTGCTCAGTAGTGCTACGATTTGGTCGAAAGCCGATCTGACCATTACACCTAAAAATTCAGAAGAACCTTATCCAAATAACTGTTTACACAGATGCCCCACCAGTCACTGGGGTGTAGTTTATCTCCACTCATATATTTGAGGATATAAGCCAACGTTTCAATGTCGGGGAAAGCAGCCAACTTGTTTTATTATGTTCCTTAGGAGCACAACATCTCTCACTCTCTCTCTCTCTCATTTCTCTCACTCTCTCTCTCATATTTCTCTCACTCTCTCTCTCTCTCTCTCTCTCTCTCTCTCATTTCTCTCACTCTCTCTCTCTCTCTCTCTCTCATATTTCTCTCTCTCTCTCTCTCTCTCATTTCTCTCACTCTCTCTCTCTCTCACTCTCTCTCTCTCTCTCATTTCTCTCACTCTCTCTCTCATTTCTCTCACTCTCTCTCTCTCTCTCTCTCTCTCTCTCTCACTCTGTCCTCTCTCTCTCACTCTCTCTCACTTTCTCTCACTCTCTCTCTCATTTCTCTCTCTCTCTCTCTCATTTCTCTCACTCTCTCTCTCTCTCTCTCTCTCTCTCTCATTTCTCTCACTCTCTCTCTCTCTCATTTCTCTCTCTCTCTCTCTCTCTCTCTCTCTCTCTCTCTCTCTCTCTCTCTCTCTCATTTCTCTCTCTCTCTCTCTCTCTCTCTCTCTCTCTCATTTCTCTCACTCTGTCTCTCTTCGTCTGTCTGTTGTTCTCGTCTCTGTCTTTTTCTTTGTTTGTCCGTCTGTCTCACTCTATTGTAAGCAGCACTGTTTTTCTTTGATATTAAATTAAACACCTCACATTCCTTCCTTTATTTGTAAAACAATCACAAGAACGTGCAAGAAACATCCAGAAAATAATAACAACATTTTATGACATTCATTTTTTGAGTTAAGTTGTTACCTGTTTTGGGCAAGTTACTCTGGAAATGTATTTAAATTACTGATTACTCCTATTGAAAGTAATTAAGTTACTGTTCTGATTACTTTATTTTAAAGTAATTAGTTACACTACTGGTTACTAGTTCAGAGCATCTGCACTTACACTTGGGGTCTCAGATGAATGAGGGCGCATGTGCGACAGGCAGGCTTTCGTGTGTAACTTGTTTCTTTGATCAAAGCAATTTCAATGATGTAATGACCGTGGCTTAAAACTATAATTTAATTACTACTATAAATTTTTTGTTCAATTACTTTGTTACTAAAAAAGAAATCAGTTTGCAAAACCCAACACTGATTGTTTTCTGCTTATTTTGTCTTCGTAGGAAAGATTCTGTTCAGAAGAAGTCACATCAGAGACGTGGCCATGAAACGCCTCAGACCCATAAACGAGTACTGCAGGGTGAGAGTGTGTGTGTGTGTGTGTGTGTATGTGTGTAAATGAACGAATGTTCTTAGCGTTTAGGACTCGACTCTCTCTCTCTCTCTCTCTCTCTTACACACACACACACACACACATACATACAATCAGATTAATGCAGCTAGCTGCAGAAGAAGCTCTCCTGTAAAAGCCTATTAGCTTTAATGCAGCGAGTCTCTGAAGAGAATACAAATGACTGGGAGAAGGTCAGCCCCAGTGCATGATGGGAAACGTCAATCTGCTCAATGTGAACAGCTGAAATATAAAACACACGCACAGGTCAGACATTTAACCCATGAGCTGTTTTTGAACATTACAAAGACCAGGAAATAATAAAAACTATAGGTTAAGAACCCGGCGTGTGAGGGACTGCTAGAGAACCCGGCGTGTGAGGGACTGCTAGAGAACCCGGCGTGTGAGGGACTGCTAGAGAACCCGGCGTGTGAGGGACTGCTAGAGAACCCAGTATTTTTGTTTAAAAACTAAAACTATTTGAGACCAAAAGGCACCTTGAACACACACACACATACACACATACCCTGTTGTCACAAATCTTCCAGAGTGTGTCTGTCCAGTCAAAGACACTTCCTGAGCACTCAGCTTTATTAAACATAAAACAATTAAAATCTGTGTCACGCACAAACACACCACACCGCTGAGTCACAATGACTTTACACACACACGCACACACACACGCACTGTTTCTTGACAAATCGTAGAACACTAAAATTTCACCTAAACTTTGATGGCTTTTAAACACCCATGCACACAGAGAAATGCCTTTGAAGCTTCTTGAAAGGTCAAAGGTCAGATTAGATTAAGGGTCATGTTAAAGTTAAACTGTCTGCTACACATTAGCATTAGCATGAAGCTAGAAGAGTGTATAGATCTTCACATTTGCCTGCGTTTACCCTAAAAAAAGCACAAAAACAGGTACCTGATATGGACCACATTCTGATATTAATTAAACGTGTCAGAGTTCACTGTGTGTGTGTGTGTGTCTTTGTGTATTTTCAGGCTTTGATCCAGCTGCCCGTGTACATTTCTCAGTGTGAAGAGGTGCGTGTGTTCTTTGAAACTCGACCCGAGGACCTCAACCCCCCTATTGAGTAAGTACACGCGTGCGTTAATATTTCTACCTCAAACTTAATTATTCTATTGTATTAAATATAAAATAAAAGTTTTGTTTATAATTAATGTTGTTAATCATCAGTTTCTGTTTCATTTTCTTACCTGCCATTTTATTCTCTCATTTTACAGTGAACCAATCGGGAAGAAAAAATCAGGTGAGACCCTAAAACTAATTTTAAAAAAAAAAAAAGGGAATTATTATGAATCTATTTATAAATAATCAGTATTATTGTCTAATCTATATCACTATACATCTCAGTATGTGTGTGTGTGTGTGTGTGTGTGTGTGTGTGATGTATATAGTAGGTGCATATGGTGTATTTGTGAGTCTGTTGACGAGTAAAAATTAACTGAAGGGAATTTTAGCTTTTCAGTTTGATCAAATCAGTCTTTTCTTTCTGTTCGACCTTGCTGTCATCTTCCTGACTCCACCCCCTATCAATAGACTCCGCCCCTCTTGTCTGACTCCATCCCCAGTTTTGACTTCTATTCTTGTTTCCTCTTTATCAGGCATTGTGGAGAGAGCGACTTCTTTCCTAAAGCGAGGTAGAAAAAACACTGCCGCTGCGGCCGGGTGCTGCTCCGTGTGTGTGTGTGTGTGTGTGTGTGTGTGTGTGTTTGTGGTGCATTTTCCCCTGAAACCTCAATTATTGTTTATCATAATAACCTGTATGTACTAAGAGACAGACAGTCGTCTAACTCTCCTGTGATGTTTTTGACTGAGCCATGTCGATCAACAGAACAGGAGGGTTAGCAATGCTAACATAGTTGTAGCACATTAGCGTGAAGCCTTATTCAACCTCAGACCAGACTGCAGAACTTGAGAGAAATGTTTAAAAACTAGGTTCTTACGCCATAATCCAAATTCATAAAGAAAAAAAAATCAGAATCATGAGGGGAAAATTCAAATGACATCTAAACCTAAAACGCTTTAAACGGGGAGAGAAAATAAAATACAAACCTTAAAAAATATTTCAACTGCAAATTTTGAAAAGCAAAATACAGTTAAAAAAACAAAATGAGTGTATAAATGAATGAATGGCTGCAGCGCCCCTACAGGCCGTGCTAAAAAATTATCACATAACATTAAAATTAAACTTCAAATCCAGCGTTTTATTTCTTTAAAGACTTTTTTGGAATGATTTGTATCTTTATTTTAAAAAGAACCCTTGAGGAATAAAACGTTTTTTAATTTAATTGATGAGATTGAGTGATTTTTATCGAGGTTTAAGGATGTGTGTTTTGGGGCTTTGTGTAAATCAGGGATTCGATTCTGTTTTTTTCCCTCACATGATCCTGATGGTGATCTGCTTGTGTCTCGGTGTTTTTGGTGCTGGTTTCTTTCCTTCCATCTCTTTTTCATCTCTTTTCACTAAACCGCTTCTTTTTTCCGTCTAACAGTGAGAACTGTCTGCCTGCTCTGCGGCTCCTCTTGAAGCCACTCCGGGTTTCTGTTCATCTTTTCCTGTTTCTGCCCAGCAGGAGACTCCAGCGCTGCCGATCAGCTGCTCTTGGATCAGTATGTCGCCGTCACCGACTACGAGAAGCAGGAGAGTTCCGAGATCAGCCTTCGAGTCGGCCAAGTGGTGGAGGTGATTGAGAAGAACGAATCGGGTGAGAAGAAACATCTCCTATCTTATAAACACACACATACACTGGTGAAAGTCAGGCAGAGGAACCCAAATCAAAAGTGTAATATAAACGCATCAGTTAAAAAAAACCCATTTCATTTGACAATGTGAAATGTTTTAGTAAAATTTGGGAAAGGAGGAAATTGAAAATCACTGCAAATTATTGGTAAAAAAGGGGGAATTAAAACAAAATGTAGATAATTTGTGATGATTTTATAGAGGAGGTTGTTCATGTGTGTGATTAGATCAGTTAACATGCTAAGAAGTTGAATGTGTGTGTGTGTGTGTGGTGCAGGTTGGTGGTTTGTGAGTTCAGAGGATGCTCAGGGTTGGGTTCCGGCCACCTGCCTGGAGGCTCAGGACGATCCTGATGATTTCAGTCTCCCTGCAGAAGAAGGTACTGACAAACTTGTTCCTATTTTTTTGAAGGGAACTTTTTGTAGAATTTTATTGTGAAACTACGGCAAAAAGTTAAGAGAAGAGAAACTCTGCTGTCTAATAATTATCATTCTTAATGTGTGGTATTAATATTGTGACATCATCATTTAGACTGATCTGATTTACAGAAAGTGTTGGAACTTTACATGACTAAAGTGCTGTTTCACTCGCAGCTCTGTCAACTGCAAACTTTACACCTTCTTCATTCTTCTCTGTGTGTGTATGTGTGTGTGTGTGTTTCCCTGCTGCTGGAGTGTGCCGAAGGTTCTGGTCACTGCCGAGACTCGGGGGTCGCCGCCGCACTTTAGGCGATCTGTTCAGCCTGAGTCTCAGGCAAGGTGGAGAGAAAATCCATCTCTTTTCTTCCTCCCTCTCCTTTTCTCTCTCATCCTTTCCCTCTTTTTTTTCACAAACACTTTCTCTTCCTCCCTCATTGCTGTGTGTGTGTGCCCTTTTTGTTTTCCCCTGGCTGTGGCTGCATGATGCATGATGTTGATTCGGTAAGGGTGTGTTTAGTTTTGAGCGCCGCTCATCTGGATCCTGCACGAGCTGCATTTCTCCTTTATTTAGTAAATAAACTAAAAACAAAAGAATGTTTGCATTTAAATTACTGTGTCGTGATGAGGGGCAGATTTTCTTATTGATACTGTTGATAGATATTCTTCTACAGCACGTCCAAGAGTGTTAATTAACTCACACACACACACACACACACACACACACACACACATACAGCTATTAAAATAATTATTATATAATTTATTAAAACATTTAATGTAAATGGATAAAAAAAAAATAACAAATATTATGAGGAAATCTTCACTTGTTATAGCAGCTGTAAACAGTCCTGCTACTCTTTTTCTCTCTCTCTGTCTCCCTGACTCTCTCTCTCTCTCTGTCTCCCTGACTCTTTCTCTCTCTCTGTCTCCCTGACTCTCTCTCTCTCTGTCTCCCTGACTCTCTCTCTGTCTCTCTCTCTCTCTCTCTCTGTCTCCCTGACTCTCTCTCTGTCTCCCAGACTCTCTCTCTCTCTGTCTCCCAGACTGTCTGTCTCTTTGTCTGCCTGACCCTCTCTCTCTTTGTCTGCCTGACTCTTTCTCTCTTTCTCTGTCTCTCCATTTCTTTCTCTCTCCCTCTCTGTCTCCTTGTCAAACTGTCAATTAAAGATCATTTCACCACAGTGCTGTTGCTATGGAAATATTAGAGAATATTAGAGAGCAGTGATGATGAATAAAGCTTATGAGCAGCTGCGCTACAGTCAGAGCTGCTCGCTGTGAGAGAGAATTAATGAATCTTCTGACCAATCAGAGAGCAGAATTCAGCTGTTCTCTTTGGCCATGATGGAAACGTTTCAGCTGTTTAATTAAGAGCCTCCTGCTACATTCATACATTTATTTCTATGTTTATCGCGTAAACATGTAACTGAGGAGCGAGAGAACCGCTGGTGCTGAACGAGACTCTGTGTTCACTCCTGTTTCCCCGCAGAGGAGAAGTACGTGGTGATTTATCCGTACTCTGCTCGAGATCAGGACGAAATCGATTTAGTGAAGGGAATGACTGTGGAGGTGATGGAGAAAAATCTGGAAGGCTGGTGGAAGATCAGGTACGAAAAGATTTTTATCAGAACAGTTAGTATGTCTTTAAGAAAATAAGAGAGAGACTGGGAGAGAAGATAAAAGAAAGCAAGACCGGGAGAGAGATGAGAGAGAGATTTAAGAGAGCGAGATGAGGGAGATTGAGCGAGAGATGGGAAAAAAGAGAGATGAGTCCTTACTTGTTTTTGTTTAAAAGTTGATTTTAAAAAAAAAATGTAAATGTGAGTTTTATAGTTTATTATTAAATAAAATAAGTACTTTAAAATAAAAAATTGCTGTATTTGAACCCTTTAGGATTTCTATACAAATAAATCTTCTGGGAAAAATGTTAGATAAAATAGCTAAAATACTAATTAAAAAAAAATGTATTATGTATGTGGATATATATATATATGGGAGAGAGAGAGCAAGAAATAGATAGAGATATGGATGGATGGATGGATGGATGGATGGATGGATAGATTTCTTAAAACTGACAATAGTAAATACATTCATTTTTTCGTAGTATATTTTAATATGTGGTACTGTAACAGGGTATGTGGTATTGTTCCCCCTACAAATGTTGTAATGATGTGTGTGCAGGTATCAGGGCAAGGAAGGCTGGGCTCCGGCGTCCTATCTGAAAAAATTTGACGCTTCAAGCCAAAAGTTGTCATCGCACTCGAGCGCTAACGATTTAGACGGCGCATGTAAACAACAGAACAGCAAGGAGAATAAAGAGAACCAGAGAATCAGTCCCTTTAACGACAAGAAGAAAAGTACAGCATCAATGCAACACACACACACCCACACACACGTCCCTTTAAAATAAAAAAAAGTGGAATTTAATTTATTAAATTATTTTTATGGTTCTGTAGAAGCAGATGTGCGCCAGAGACCTCCTCCACGCCGTGATCTTTCAATAGTAAGAACGCTGTTGCTTTCCTCTGCTGACATTTTAGATTTGATGAAGAAAAAAACCCGAATTAATAGTTTTGTTTTTTGTGATAAAGTGCGACTAATGCGACATGTCTGATTAGTGGAAAAGACACAAAAGAGATTTCGCACGTTTAAATTTCAGTTGTGTGTGTGTGTGTGTGTGCGTGTGTGTGTGTGTGTGTGTGTGTGTGTGTGTGTGTGTGTGTGTGTGCGTGTGCGCGCGTGCGTGCTTTAGCCGCGTGGGACAAACCTGCCGAAGCCACCGGTACCCCCTCTGGTGGAGGAAGAGTACTACACTATCGCTGACTTTCAGACCACCATCCCTGATGGAATCAGCTTCCAGGCTGGAGTTAAAGTCGAGGTGAGATGCAAAGAACCAAATCTTTTTAAAATGATCTATATTTTTCCCTATTTAATTTATTCATTCATTTTAGAGATTCAGATTTCAACTTTGATTCTCTCACTTTTCTTCACTCTCTTTATTTTTTAATCTTTGTGTTTTCCAATTGATTAAAAATGATTTTCCAGCTCTTTGAGTAAGTGGGAGATTCGGGATGTTTATCCTGGTTTTCCTTGCGCTGTTTCTGCAGGTCATTGAGAAGAACTCAAGCGGTTGGTGGTATATTCAGATCGAGGATAAAGAAGGTTGGGCTCCAGTCACCTTCTTGGATAAATACAAAAAGACCAGCACTGCTTCCAGGCCCAATTTTCTAGCTCCTTTGCCTGGAGAAATGGCTCAGCTAAAGCTGGAAGACACTTCCACTAACCCCACCACCACAGAAGATAACTGGTCCAAACCTCTCCCAGAAGAGCCGTCTTCCACCGCAGACTTCGCCACTCGTCCGAAACTAAGGGACTGGAAGTCCATTAAGAACAACTCCTCCTCTTTCCCTGGTCCACTTCCTCCAGCTCCTTCTTTACCTCCAGCTGAGGAAAAACCAGCTCTTCCTCCCAGGCGAGAGTCCATCAATAAGAGTCTGGAGTTAGAGGACAAGCTCAAACCTGATGTCTCCAAACCGCTTCCTCCCAAGCCTCCAGCTCCTGGTGTCATCGTGCCGCTGGTTTCACCCAAACCTGCTCCATTCAAATCCGAAAAGACCGAAAAGACTCCAGAACCGAAGAAGGAAGAGAAAACCAAGCCTCTGCACTTGAAGAATGAGATGGGGCTGGAATGTGGCCACAAAGTTTCAGCCAAGGAAGTAAAGAAGTTCAACCTGAAGCCGGTGCCCAAACAACCACCCAAACCCAAATCTGAAAGCCAAGAAGAGAAAGTGGAACCCGTTAGTGTTCCACCGTTCCTTAAACCCAAACCAGTCATTAAACCGAAACCTCCAGCAGCCGCTAAACCAGAACCGCCAAGCAAGAGCGACCTCGACATCACCAACCTGAGGAGCAAGCTGCGTCCTCCTAAACTTCCCGATGCAGATTCCAGCCAGCAGAACGGGACTTCTGCAAACAACAACGAACCTAAATGTCCACCCAAACAGCAGAACGGCCACGATTCTGTAGAAATCCCTAAACCGCAAACATCTGGTCCTAAAGAACCGCCTCAGAGGCCCAGCTCTGCCCCCAGACGACCTCCACCACCAAAGAAAACCTCAGAGCCAGAAACCAAACCAGGTCCCTTAGAGACCAAAGCTCCTCTGAAGGACGTTCAGGAGAACAAGCCTGTCCCCGCTGCACAATCCCGACCGCCACCCCCCAAACCCAAAGCCGCAACACCTCCCGCTTCCAAAGACAAAGAGAAGGAGGAAGCTCCCAAGGTCAAGGTTCCAGTGCCCCCGAAACCTCCTGCTAAATTCGATAAACCGCAGCCACCAAGAGACAAACTCCCTCCTCTGATTAAAGATCCGGCAAAGGAAGAGCTTTTCTCAGCCGTCGCGGACTTCGAAGGAGACGATCAAACTCCAGGGTTTAAAGAAGGTGCCGTCTTTGAGGTACTCGAGAGGAACAGCACGGGTTGGTGGTTTTGCAAAAATATCAGTGATGGTTCACTGGCCGAGGGCTGGATCCCCTCCAATTACTTAACCAAGAAACACTAGGTACCTTTTTAGAGCGCTGCACTTTTTTTTTTTTTTTCCATATCTATTTAAAATAGTCCATGTTATTTATGGGGACCTTTTATAATCAGAGTCTCCGTTACATTCCGTTCTGTTGTGAGTTGTTAGTTTGCGTTTTTTTTTTTTTTTACTGTCCTGTTTTTCCAGAAATTTCTGGTGGGATTTTTGTTTAAGGCTTGATTGGGAGAAAGCAACAATGTTACACTGCTAAACCCAAAATTATTATGATTAGCATTTTTTCTATGCATGCTAACCAAACTACTATTTTTATATTTGTATTCAGCGCTATTATGGACTAGCAGTTTTACCAAGAAGTGACTTTTGCAGCTTTGTTGCTGTCTATTGTGCCTCAATATTATACTAATAATAATAATAATAATAATAATGTTAAAAACCAAGTTCTCCGAGCTTCTATAGGTTATCCAAAACATTAGTGTTACAGGCGACTATAGTGTAGTGTAGCAAGTGTACAAGCCAAGCAGAGGAGAATCACAGTCCTGTTGTTACATTTATATTTCTGGAATTAAGCAGACGTCCTTATTCAGAGCAATTTCAGTTTTATCTCAGTTTTACGTCCCACTGCTTGCACTTTTTCAGAGACACATTTACAGTTGCAGCATTTAGCAGACGTCCTTATCCAGAGCGACTTGCATTTCTCTCATTTATACAACTGAGCAACTAGGGGTTAAATGGGTTGCCCAGCAGTGGTAGCTTTGTTGGAGCTGGGAATCGAACCCACAATCTTCAGGTTGGTAGTCCAACAGCTTAACCATGAGCCACCACTTCCCATCACTGACAATATTGAGCAGAAGTGAACTGAATAAAGGAATAAAGAAATGGTTTCTCTGAAGGCCCTCACTGATTACGTATTTCAGCATCAGAGGGGGAAAAAAATTATTCTCACTACAGAAGGTGAAGTTCTCACACGAGCAAAAAGGTGTGAATTGGAGAACGAAAGGGGAAAAAAAAAAAAAAACACCGACTGATCATCCGAGCCATATGATTAGCAAAGAGTCAATAATCATGTGAATCCTAAAGAGACGTTTAAAGCAGTCTTTAGTTCAGCAGTGTTGCGATACTGACGATGGTGCTTACATTCAGTATTTTTATGATGGTTTTAGTGTTTAAGTTTATTGAGCACATGCTTGACTGGTTTCAAGTAAACTTTTAACTGAGTAACATCTCTGTTTATTTTCTTTTTTTCTACATCATGTTACGTTGATATAAAATATCCATTTGTGTGTGTGTGTGTTTGTTTTGTGTCTATCACACGAGAAAGATGCAGTTTTAAACGCTCGACGATGCGACAAGTTGCGCTTTTATAAAATGCATTGTATGAACTAATAGTATTAACAGTTTAACTTGGTGTTTTAACACTAATAATTTCCCCAAATATTTTCAGCAGTGTTGTAAGAGTGTGTGTAATGGGGAATCCTCTAGACTATAAGAGTAAATATCATTGGGCGATATGCTGCATATAATTAAATGCATATAATCAAATAATTATAATTACAAACAAAATGGCCAAACTGCAATCAGAATTCAGTGAACGAGTGATTTTCATAAGGAAAACTTTTGGTAAATGAGTACAAGTTGTCCCCCTTTTTACATGTACACAAATGGTACATTCCAACACACATTAACCCAAGCAAAACGACTGAAATATTACGTCATTACATCAGCATTGAAGAATTTTATCTCTCAATGTGGCCTCGAATCTCATAGCACGGGAATAAAACCGGACTGTTTTAACTTGGAGGAAATAAAGCGAGTGTGTGAGAACTGAAAAAAAAGGAAAAACTTTCTTTTAAACATCTGGGTGATTTTGCAGAAAGCACTCATTTCTGTACCCTGTATTCTATTTTTTCCCATAAAGTGTGCAATGTGGTGTTTTTTTTTTATTATTTCTAACAATCCCTTAATAAACATTTCAATTCAATCAGCTGAGTGTGTGAATTCTCTGGTCACAAGCAATAACAGGAAACAGGAATAAATAATAAAGTCGATTTTATTAGGTTTCTGTACATCGATGGATATTTTGTCCCTTTTACACCCTTTAGGTTAAAATAACAATAAAAAAAATAAAGCCTCAAACAGTGAATCAAACAGTGCAGTCGGATGGATAAAGTTGAAAGTAAATGGCTTCTGGGTTTGCAGCCATAAAGAAAAATGCTCTTTTGTGCCCGATTATTTATTTACCCCCACTTTATAGAAACAATTTCAATAATAATGTAATGAACATGAGGTTAGTAGAGAATATCGCATCAGGGAAAAATATATTGCACATGAAGTGTCAGTGCACCGAGTCAGTAAACTAAATATTAAGAAGAAACAAGGTTTTTTTTTAAAAATTGCTGTTGGATAAGAATCTTCAGCTTTATGGAAATTATTTTTCAACAAAATGAGTTTTTACATATTTTTCCATGTTATTTTAGTCAGTTTACATCCAGTGTTGCACTTTACAGTCATTCTGCAACTCCCATTTGGTGCAGAAAACAGAAACAGTACATAAACACAAAACAAGTACCGACGACACTATTAAACCTTAAACATTTGACAAACTGAACATTCACACACATGAACGGGTGAGGCTGTTAGAACGCTAAAGGGAACATCAGCTTTTCAGATTAATATAATACATTTTTAAGGGGACCAAAAATTTTCCCAACAATAAATATATCTGTAATTAGTTTGTAAAGTAATATTTTTTTTAAAGATAGACTGATAAATAAAACAGCACATCAGGCAGAAATAATAATAATTTTGATTACTGGCTTTGGTGTGCAAATACAGTTAAAGTAACTTTAAGGAATTTTGTTGTTAAATGTATTTTTTTCTTAATCGGTTAGAAAAGAAAAGTAACCCTAAGATTATAAAATATAAAATCACTGACACTTATTTTCAGGATTTTCGGCACTCTATTCAGTAATATTCCATAAAAAACAATAAGGTTTTAAAAAAACTCCTGCAAAAAGGTGAGTGTGTGTGAATGCTGTATAATGCAGGTGCTCTATGGGCAAGTGAGCTACCTGGACTAGTGGGTGGGGCTACAGAGGAGCACAGGCGTCATGATTGATGGCAGCCGGTGGGTGGAGTTTAAGTGGTGGAGGAGTCTGTATATGGCAGAAATTTGGTGTATCTATTGGGAGAGCTGGGGTTCACACACTCCGAGTCCTCACTCATGCGGAGGAAATTCACTTGTTCATGCTTCTTCTGGTTCAGCTCGTCCTCCAGAGCCTGAAAACAACATTAACAGTTAATAATAAACATGAACAAGATTTAAAACAAAACAACAATAAGAAGCAGCAGCAGCAGAGATTAAGGGGGCCGTGTACTTTTTCCACAACAGCTGGTAGTGTGAGGGGATTTTAATGTAATGCTAATGCACAAATATACACACTGGGGCACAAATATACACACTGGGGCACAAATATCATTTTTATTTTACTTTTTCCTAACCAGAGACGTTAATAAGATTTATTCTCTTTATCCCCCAGCCCCCTGGATCATTGCTCCGACTCTGGTCATGTTACATGTTTGAAATTAAAGCTAGTCACAGAATTCAGAAACCTTCTTGCGTGGTTGCAGTTGCGCTCTCCAATCCTTCAGCAGCTGATTGTGATGCTCATCAAGTGCTTTCAGTCTCTCAGTCTCATTCTCCACCAGCAGGTGGCATTTCTCATTCTGTAAAAGGATTAAAACAGAGCTGATAAATCTGAGCTGATAAAGAGCTGGAAAGAAATCTGGAGAAATCCAGTAGGAATATTTCTGCATTCTGTTACACTGCTTATTATTACAATTATAAACAACAGAATGGAGAGGAGTGAAGCTGCAGCTCATGAGATTTTCATTCTAACTTGATAAGTCACACACACGTAATCATACACAGCATAACATGGAGTAAAATAATGACATAATTTTCAACGTTTAAAACACAGTTTATTATAGTGTACATCAACTATTTTTACTGTTTAAAACAACAGTGTAGTATAGTGTCCATCGTATGTGTACATCAAACTATTTTAGTGTGTGTGTGCATGCATGTTTGTGTGAACTGTGTGTGTGTGCAATATAAAATATAAGATATAAAGTAAAGTGGAAGTGATGGACTGTGAAAGACAACACACTGTGTGTATAAGAATGATAAACAATGCTACAAAATGTAGAAGAATAAATTAAAGTATATACACACGACATAGTGGGAGATCTTTACACACCTGGAGCTGCTGGAGTTCTCGGAGGTTGCTGTCACACTGCCCAATCATTTCCCTCATCTGATTCTCATGTTTTTGTAGCTGGTGCAGCCGCTCCACCTTCTGCCTCTTTTCTTCCTGCCTGGAAAACTACACACGCACATGCACGCACACGCAGCGATCAGATTTATAGACAAAATCTAAATGTCCAAATCTTCTGAAGATGCTGTGGTGAAATTAAGATCCACTGAGCTGCCCTCAGTGGGTCCCTTAGCAAGGTCCTTAACTCTCAACTGCTCAGAGGGTTACAATAAATAATTGCTTAGTCTCTCTGGATAAAAGATGCCAGAAATATAAATATTAATGATGCAATAATGCAACGCCAACCTGTTTGATCCTCTCGCGGTCTTCTGCGGCGCTGCCTGACGAATTAATGCGCAGACTCTTCTTAAACATGGCCATGCGGGTTTTTGCTTCACTGCGTTGGATCTTCGGCAGTCTGTTCTTCTCCTGCTGCTGTCGGGCTTTCAGAAGCTCGATCATACGCTGGTTATAACAGTTCATATGCTCTTGTTCCTAGAAACACACACACACATTCTGAGTCATTACTCTGTAGCTGATTATTTCCCTAAAAGAGCGTCAAACTTTATTTATTGATAGATTCAATGTTGATGACATCTTTAAGGCTGAGTTCTCCTGCACACTATAGCAGCTACGAACACTTCATCAATTTTTTTAAAAACTAGCCATTACTGCTTCACCATTAACACTGAAAACTCCTTCCTTGCTGCGATAGTCAAGGTTGATGGTGTTAAATCACAACAACCAGTTATGACACTTGCCCACTGCGGTGAACCCCCTCCCCCTCATCACATTACAGATCAGCAGCAGGAGTCAAATTTCATTGATCACATGAGATTCACATAAACGAGATTTTGTTGCCGAAGTAAAATGTATGTGGGAATTTCTAAGATAAAATAAAAGCAAATGAACAAACAACTGGTATTAGGACACGTTGATTAAACGGTGGGAAAATTTCTTCACCGCCATAACCGCAATACATAAAAAAATCCCTTTATTATACTAAAATATTTTCAGTGAACAGTTGGTGAAGAATGACTTGTGACCAATACCCGTTTGAGAAGGCAGGACTCAGCTGGCCTTGGAAGCTGCACTACTGTCTGAGCTGCTCTTAAAGAAAATTAATCGACCCACAGGAGTGATGCATGATACAGCGGCGGTGTGTGTGTGTGTGTTAATATAGCAGAGACCTTCTCATGTTTTTTTAGTAGTTGGTGTCTCTGCAGGAAGTACTGATCCTTCAGCTGCTGTTTAAGGAGTTGCCATCGCTCATGCAGGTTTTTCTCCTCCAGCTCCCAAATCGCTCCTTCCTTTACTACAGGTCACACAACACAAACAACATCTGTACACTGCTGGAGTAATTTCTGTTATAACACCACACAGTAATGTTGATCGTCGAACTTCATTTTTTTTTATGCTGTATTATTGCATCTAGGGTTTGTGTATTTTTTTTTTTAGGTTAACTAATATCCTTTTTATGTAATATTTCCTAAATCATTTATTTGATCATTGTCTGTGTGTGAGTGTGTGAATATGAGAGAGAGAGCGAGAGAGAGAGAGAGATAAATAGAGAGAGCTGCACACCTCTGATTAGGTCCTGTTTCTTTTCGAGACAGCGGCGCTCTGTGTCTGCGATCTCCACCTTGTTTTGAGTGATGATGCTGTTCAATGTCGAGTCCAGATAACACTTCTGTTCTGCTTTAAACTGTTCTTCCTGTCACACACACACACACACAGAGAGTGTTGAATTCCGAGTTGTTTAACGATCTCTATAACGACAGCTGACAAAACTACAGTGAAAAAAAAAAGGTTTTGAAAATGATTTGTTTTAAGGCTGCAGCGTCAATGAACAGACCTGCTTCCTCCTTTACTTTATCACTACTTCTATTTTTTCATTGGTCCTTTCTCTTTCTTACTCTCACCTCAGAAGCTTTTTTAAACTGGAATTCATTCAAGCGGATCTTTAAGCTCTCCTTCCTTATGTTGCGTGGTAATTTCTCCACCTCATGTTTCACCTGTAGAAATACAGGCACATCAGGATGTCACACACGCACACCTCATCACACCTGCGTTAAAGCTCCACCCCATTTGGTACGATTCACACTGTGTGGCTTTTTAGAGCACACCTCTTTCTTGCGTTGTTTTATCTGGTCCTGGAAACGATGAAACGCCCGATCCTGCTCCAACCGGATTTTCCTGGTCTCCTCACGCAGACGCACAGTGTGCTCCAGCTCCATCTTCTCAATCAGCTGCTTATGTTGCTTCTCCAGATTCTCCAGATCTGTGTCATAAAACTTCTTCTTTGCCTGCAAGAGATCAACAGACACACACACACATTTTATTTTTATTGCTTGTAGGGTCCAATTGTCAGTTCTTTTGAATCATTGTTTTTTCGTGGCCTAAAAACACACAGTACATATAGTACAGTACTGTATACACCATACACACTATCTGCACACATATATGTGCAATACATACATCGTCTGCGAGGCACGTGAGAAAACATCATACAACATCTTCAATTCTGGAAGTAACGAACTTTGTTCGCTAGCTGCCGACATATTAGTAATCCACTCGGTGGATTTTGTCCGTTAAATCTGATGTCAGTTGGTTCCTGGACAGTTATATTGAAGTTTTCTGTACAGCTAAATGTGTGGACAGGGCTTTATTCTGATTTTTTTTTTGTTTCTATTTTCTTGTTTTTTTATTTCCATGTACTCCTTTTCAGCCTGCTGACTTATTCAACTGCTGCAGGTTTTCCTAATAAAGTGCCAGGAAACAATCAGGGTGTTCATACGTTCATTTCCTGGTCGAAGCGTCTCTGCATAAGCTCTCTCTGAACCTCCAGTTTGCTGTTGAGGGCCGTCAGAGCACGATGTTCCTCCTTTTGGATCAGACGCAGCTCTCTCAGCTCCTGTCGTCTACACACACACACAAACACACATACACACACACTACATTTCTGGCATTTGGAAAAAGCTCTTATCCAGAGCGACTTACAATGAGGTCATGTATACAACTGGGTAACTGGGAGTTAAGGGTGCTGGGACTCAAACCCACAATCTTCAGGTTAGCAGGAATGGAGAGGATAAGAAACTAAAAATAAAAAAAGGCGATGGGAAATCTAATAATGTTTCAATATAAATGTAATGACAATTAAAATGGAGAGAGAAAAAAGAAATAGAAGAAAAAAATAGAAAATAAGGTGAGGGAACGATGAGAGAAAAGGAAGAGCCACCACTAGATGGCAGTAGATCTTGACAGCATTTTTAAGGATCTTTTTTTTTTTAATAGTGAAACAGATGAACGTTTGTTCACTTTGAGTGTTTTTTTTTTAACTTTTTTAAGACACGGTCATAATAACCGATTTCCTGATGGGTAAATAGGTGGTGTTTAACACACCGGAGCACATTACAGTGCAGAGTAATAATCATGACACAATAAATATTAAACACAGTGTGTAGAGGCCATGATGTTTCATTCCAATAGAATCCATTTGTCTACACACAAAGACACACACGTACAGTCCCTTTGCATTAAAGTGCATCATCGAAAGGACGTGAAGTCAAACTAGATGCTGAAAATAGATGATTTAGTTCAAGAGCCAGACGAAAGAAGGAAAAGAGGGAAAAGGAAAAATACAAGGGAAAGGAAAAGAGGATAAAAGATGAGTGAAAAATAAAAGGATATAAAGGATCAACTATTAGAAGAAAAAAAAAGTTTAAAAATAAGAAAAAGGGATAAAGACAGGAAAACACTGGAAAAATAAAATATTTTACATAATAAAATAAAATAAAGGGATGAAACAACAGAAACAAAAAAAATCAGAAGAAAAATGAAAAAATGTATGTGTGTGTGTGTGTGTGTGTGTGTGTGTACAGTACCTCAGGAATCTCATCTCCTCATCCTTCTTCTCATCTTCACCAATAATCTTGGACGTGGTGACACTCACCTCCACGCCGTCCACCACAAACTTACGAGTGCGTTTTAGAGTGCGTCTGTAATTCCGAGCATCCTGCATACGCACAAACACACACACTGTCTTTGTTCTACTCTATTATCTTTATTCTTTTCAATTGTATAGATATTTAAAATCAGTCATTTGATGCTGTCTACATGGACAAGTGTTTGCACACACATACACACACACACACCTATTCATGTTTTTACTGCCATAACAGTTGCAGACAGGTTTACAGAAGGAGCCATAATCCTTTTTCTCTTATGGTTATCTGACTTTCTGGATTAGCCATCTGTGTGTCTGCTCTCTCTCTCTCTCTCTCGCGCGTTCTCCGTCTCTCTCGTCTCTCTCTCTCTCTCTCTCGCACTCTCTCCGTCTCGTCTCTCTCTCTCGAACTCTATCCGTCTCTCTCTCTCTCTCTCGCACTCTATACGTCTCTCTCTCTCTCTCGCTCTCTCGCACTCTGTCTGTCTCTCTCTCTCTCTCTCTCTCTCGTCTCGCACTCTATCCGCACTCTATCGTCTCTCTATCTCTCTCTCTATCTCTCTGCACTCTATCCGTCTTCTCTCTCTCTATCGCACTCTATCCGTCTCTCTCTCTCTCTCTCGCACTCTATACGTCTCTCTCTCTCTCTCTCGCACTCTATCTGTCTCTCTCTCTCTCTCGCACTCTATCGCTCTCTCTCCTCTCGCACTCTATCCTCTCTCTCTCTATCGCACTCTCTCTCTCTCTCTCTCTCTATCTACCGCTCTACTCTCCGTATCGTCTCTCTCGTCTCTCTCTCTCTCTCTCGCACTCTGTCCTGTCTCTATCTCTCTCTCTCTCTCTCTCGCACTCTGTCTGTCTGTCTCTCTCTCTCTCTCTCTCTCACTCTCATTGTATCCGTCTTTCTCTCACCATCACTCTCTGTCTCTCTCTCTCTCACTCCCGCTCTCTGTCTCTCTCACTCCCGCTCTCTTTCTCCCACTCTCTCTCACTCTGTTTGCGTTTAGTGTGTTTATTTAAATAGCAGAGGGTTGTGTGTTTATTCAGCTGCTTCTACAGACTCCTAGCTTACAGCACTGAGGTGACAAAAGAGATAGAGAGAGAGAAAGAGACAGGGATATGTACATATAGTAAATCCTTTACATAGTGAATAAATATTTAGTGTGTGTGGCAAGCAGCACATCCACATGCCGCCCCCGCCTCCCAGGTTTTCCAGAGCAAACACCTCACCTACTGTACTGCTAAAGTCTGTACCGTGTACCACAACTCAATCACTACCACACTTCCTTCGTTTACACTTAAGTATGTTCTCATAGTATGATTGTGGGTAGTATGAATTAAATTAGTACGTACTACATCCACTATGATGACATTGTTGATTACATGTTAAACTTGATGTTAAATGGGAACAGCTTAACTACAAGGAACAATGTTTTTTTTAAGAACTTGAAGCTACCTAAAGCACTTAGAAAGTATTCCGACATTTTTGCAAGTAGTACATCATCAAGAAACATTTTGCATACTGTATTTCGCATACTAAGGAACTGGACATACTACTTATCTCCCATACTCAATTTTGCATACTGTATTGCAAGGAAGCATGTGATTTTGGACCAACCAAGGAACAAGACACGCGCCTAGGATTGAGTTTACACAACCTAGAGAATATTTCATTGGTTCAAAACATTTCATCTTTTTTCTAAAACTTTTCACAAATACACACACACACACACGCGCGCACTCTTACCCGTGCAGAGTCACTGTCTCTATGCCCCATAGAACTCAAGCTGATGTCGAGACCCTCCGACACCTGACTTCCTGATTCTGAGCACCGTTTGTTTCTCCTGGCATTAGCATGAGGCAGAATATCCGCATCCGATTCATGCTTTTCAGATGTGCTTTCACTCCGTGCCACCTGAGGAAGACTTGGTGTTGCGGCACTGCTTTTAGCTCCATCCTCTTGTTCCTCTTGGTTGTCTGGTTCTGCCGTTTTGAGGACAGGCCGTAATGAAGTTGGAGACTCGCAGTCATATTCCAGAGACTCCAGCCCTTTACCTTCTTCCTCAGACGTTGGTGTGCTTTTACCATCCTCGATGCCGGAATCTGAGCTGGACGGTTTGTCTCGATCCTCGTCAGAAAGCTTTTTCTCAAGTTTCAGGGACTCTGAGTCGATGGGACTTTCAGGAAGAGGCACATGATCAACTTCTAAGCTAGTCTGACTTGTTTCTGAGGGATCTTTCCCCGGAGGCTGGAGGAAAAGAAGATAATATTCAGTATATTCATAATATTCAGTTTAATAAACAGACTTGATGGACAGATTGATTCTTTTGAATTTGAGTTGGAATGCAAAACATCTTGTTGAAACCTAAACACCCACTTTTATCACTCAACACCTGCTAATGCATCCAAGTTTTTTTAATCAAAGAGACATTGTTTACTGACAAATCACACACACACACACACACACAGATACTTGCAGCTAGTGTAAACAAACCAACACAAAATGTTACAAATTCTGATTGGTGTATTTTAGGGTGTGCTCATACTTGTCATGTTTGGTTCGATTAACTCTGGTGCAATTGCTCGGTTAGCATTTTAAGAAGTATTACCGCTGACATCCAGACCCTGGTGCAAACCAAACGATTGGTTAAAGACCACTAACAACTGCGTTTTGGTCCACTTTTAAACCAACTCTGGTGCGATTCGATTGATATACATATCAAATATCTCTAATCGGGACAAAAACAGAATGCAATGTCACAAGGTGCGACACAAATGCAATTCTGATTGTAATTTTTTTTATTTGAAAGGACGGAACACTCAAGCATAACTACCTGGTTCGCCTCATTAAAGGACCTGTTTTACCAAACAGTCAAAAAAATGTTGGAAATGCCGTCGCAGCAGATGAAAAACCATATATACACATGATGAGCACGCTTAATCCAGTACACAGCGCCGTAATATATGATACAAAAGCCTACCAATTAGGTTGTTACCGTATCACTAATACCTAAGGTTGGCTATTTTTAGGTTTCCATTTTCATAAAATGTAAGTATGATCGCTAAGTGGACCAGGAACAAATGTCTCATTTTCCATTTTTGGTCCAAACGTAATAGTTAAACAAGCCAAACTACAAGTGTGAACAAGCCCTAAGAGGATTTCAGAGCTTTGATTGTTTAGCACGCCAGACTTTTTGTACACCTTGTATTAATCTAACGTTTAACAGTTGTTTTTTGGATTTGTGGATGTTTATATAGTCACAGAGATCAATTACTGTTTTGCTGGCATTATTAGGATATGGGAAAGAAAAAGGTAAACAGTTGACATTGTGTTATTGTGTGTGTAAGTCAAGGTTACATCAGAGTGAAATGCCAGCCGAATTTAAAATAGAACTTTATACATATAATATTGGGTGGGACGACAAGCACAAATTTAGCCAGAATAGGTTAAAGGAAGTGGTACACAATGAGAGTGAGGGAGAGTAAGTGAGTGAGAAATAGAGGGGGAGGAAGCGGGAGAGTCAACTGAAATCTCTCCGTGTGCATGCATGTGTGTGAAACAGAAAAAGTAAAACTTACAGGTGTAATTTCGTGATTTTCCTCCTCGTCCGCATCCTCATTGCTGTCCTCTTCCATCTCTTCCATTACTTCAGCTTTGGCTTCAGCCACCAGTTCCATCAGAGGACGATTTGTGTTCACAGAGCTTACAAAGGGATGCTGAAAGACAAAAAGAACAAGGACAGACTTTACATAATCGGAGAATAATCAGAGACACAAACCAAAGACTACTCATGTGCAGCCAGCACATAATTTATAATTTTTTTAATTCGGTATAAATACACTGAAGAAATTATGTAGATTAGGGTGATACCATTTTAAATCATACTCATATTGTGTGTCTACAAACAATTAGTGAGATCATTAACAATAAATACAGGTGACGCCATGTGAGTAAGGCTGTCACAATTATTAAATAACCATATGATCTCAATTATTCGACATAACCGGGGTCATTGTATCCAACTATTTTCTTTTATAAGCCACAAGTAGGCGCTGTCATATCTGCAGCGCCCTACTTCCAACCAGAGTATGGGAGTGGAGCGAAGAGGGAGTGGAGTGGGATTTTGCCCACAGTTTCGAGTGTTGGAGCAAGTCGGAGCGTTGTGATTTTCTGTTGCTCTAAACAAAATATACTGTATGTTACGTGTTATTAAAATAAAGTAAGAAGTAATTGAGAAGCTGGAATGGAGCGCTTATAAAATGCTCTGAGCCTGGAATGGAAGTTCTTGCCCCTTTATTCTGCTGACATTCTCTGCTTACAAAATGTTTGTTCTGAACGCATTACGATAAGACAGCAAAGATGTTTTCTAGTGTTTCTTTGCCGAACCAAATCATTAAGAAGCAGGATCAACCTTGTTTGGAAATGTTACATTTATGGCCTGTTCTGTTATGGTCATAGTTAACTGTGATTTTTTTTTTTTTTTAATTTTCTGAACATGTATATATGTTTTTAATTGGAACTTTATGTGTCTTGGTGGTTTCTGTTATTCACAGTAGTTATTTATTATTTACTGGATAAATCATTTTAAACTTTATTTAAATGGGTAACGTGTGTCAATTTTATACTGCAAACAATTAATTAATAAATCCACAAAAACAGTCAAGAAATCATCATAATCACAGTTATTTGACAATTAATCGTCACTCAACTTTCATAACTGTGGCAGCTTAACATAAGGGAGGAGCCTCTGAGAATTTATGCATCGTTTATAAAGGGAAATCACCTAATTGTCCAGAGTGACATTGGCTCAGGTCAGCAGAATTAATTCAGGGTGTGATGAAAAACAAGGCTCGGTTGGTACACAAGGTAGGAGGTAGGGGGATGAATTACACTCACACACGCACACCGAGCCGCAAAAGCATAAGTGTAGCGGAGAGGTGAAAATTAATGTTCATTCATTATTCATCTCTGCTGCACACTGGCTAACTGAGTCCAGCTGGTGAGGGTAAAACTCGTGTAGGATGGAGAAAGGAAAATAATGAGACCCAAAGGAACAACAGAAAGCTGAAAAATCAAGGAATATCAAAAAGCCAAGTCTTTTTTAGGCAAACTGGTTCACCTGCTTTGATTTGATTTACAGTTATGCTGCATATTGACCTTTTAATACTTTTTTGGGGAAACAGTTTGCATTTCTAAAGGTTTTTATTGATAGAACCCTAGATCAAGTGCTAAACTGACAAATTAATTTTTTCAATTGATTTATTTAGTGTTTTATACAATAAACATTCATTCCTTTTGCCAGATCAGTAACTTTGAAACAGGTGGGTGTGAGATGGAGGGGTAGGGGTTGGGGGTAACACGCCAAGTTTTTATTTCAAAAGGAAACCACATGATCACTTCCTGTAAACCTTCTACTGTTTTCTGAAACAGAAAGAGAAAAAGCTCACAATCTCCAAATGAAGACAAAATTTTAATCTCTCCTCTGGCCTGAAAGAAGCCTTTAAATCTCAATAAAGCTTCAATTGATGCTATGGGTACATGCTGTTACAGACTCCTACCAAACAGACAGACAGACAGAGAGAGAGAGAGAGAGAAAGAAAGAGAGAGAGAGAGAGAGAGAGAGAGAGAAAAACAAGAAAGAAACAGACAAACTAAGAAAGAAACAAAACACCAGAAAAGAGAAAGAAAAAGAAAAAGAAAGCACACTGATAATCCACTAACACAGTTTTGTTTCTAACTGAAGCTGGAAGCTATCTGATCTCATGTGTGTTAACATCTGGAACTCGGTGAAGGTGACAACAAAAGGCTGACATGAAGCCTTCACTTTCACACACACACACACACACACACACAGACAGGTTCACCATCTGTTTGCCTGTAACTGACTGCGGTATTCTATTCTACCATACTCTCCTGTTAACATTCTACCTCTACACACACACACACACACACACACACACACACACACAGTGTCTGTTTTACATTCATCAGCTCACCCAACCCTAAAACACTAAGCCTGTTACTAATCCACTGTTTATCTGTAATTATACTAGACATTCAAAAAACAAAAAACGCCTGTCATCAACTAACATCAAGAAATGAGTCTCCAGTGTGAGTGCTGTGTAACATTCAGGAGGTAAATATAAAGCAATTTTTAGGTTACTTTTGTACAAGAAAATGTAAGATATGAAACTATTGAGTATGTTCTGTTAGAAAACAAACACTACAGTCAAACCTTTTCACTCCTCCTCTCTCACCTTATCAAACCAGTACAAAAACAAATGAAAAGGTGAAAAAACCTTGTGAAAATATTTTCTGATAGAAAATCAAGTCAAATTCAGCTAGATTGTTTTCTTCCTTTTTTCTGCTTAGAGAGAAAATAGGTAAATTACCCTCATTTCTTCCGTCCGCCAAACCTACCTAAACAGGAAGTGACGACACTGACAACTGGGGCCTGGGACTCGAGCGTATTAAAAACATTTGCACTTAATTCAGCTTGATTACATTCAGCATTGTGTGTATGTGTGTGTGTAGTGTATATATATATATATATATATATATATATATATATATATATATATATATATATATATACACACACACAACACACATACACACACACACACACACACACACACATACACATACACATACACACACACACACTCTCTTACCTCTAGGAGCTGAGCAGCTGACGGGCGCGACTCAGGATTCTTATCCAGTGCATTCTTCAGGAAATCCTTAAAGTTGTTTGACCTTCAACATTCAACCAACACACACACAAATTCATAAGGTACATCCGTTGTCTTGCTAAATTCTTCAACTAATCCTTATATTAGAAAGAAAGGATGAGAGAAAGAAAAAAAGAAATAAAAAAAAAGACACAGAAAGCAAATAAGGACAAATACTTTATTTCTGTTACTTGTTCTTCCTTACAGAAGACACTTTTTCTTCTGTTTCATTTTAGATTAAATTAACGTTAGATTTAAGCTTTTAAAACTAAAGTGAGCATCCAGTACATGTAAATTGATGTAATGACTGCTCGCTCCAATTCTAACTATATAACAACCCATTTAGAAACAGAGCTTTGTGCACACGGGTGCAAAAAATAAATAAATAAATAAATAATCACGTGAATGGTTTTTAACTCGTCGTGTCATTACTGAACGGTGACCTCAGCGTTTGGTCGTCTCACCATTTGGACGGCTGGTCCAGCGTGGGAGGTTCGGATTTGGCGATTTTTAGCAGGACTCTCATGGGGTTGAGTTCATGGTGCGGAGGTTCGATCTGGGCCAGCTCGATCAGCGTTATTCCCAAAGACCAAATGTCTGCTTTGTAATCGTATGGCGCATCTTTAGTGGTCTCGCACATCACCACCTCAGGAGCCATCCTGAACAGAGAGGGGGAGAGAAAGAGAGGGAAAGAACGAGAGAAAAACACACACACTTAATAACTACTTTTTCTTTCATGATCTAATATCCACAGTAAAATAACAAGGAAAAAGGAGAAATGAAGAATAAAAAAACAAAGATAAACAAAAAATGAAAGGATAAGTGAAGAAGGACTAAAGAGAAAACTACCAATATTATACAAATTTAAATATCTGGGTATAATCAAGTGTTTATATACATGTCTATCTGGAAATACATCAATACAGTGTTACTAAGCAGGATCTTATATTTTTGCAACAATGTTTTTAATACTTACATGCTTAGATTAATTTGATACTGCGCTCTTTACACACATCGTACAATAATCTTTACCCACTTTTTCCACCGAGGTCATGTTCTTTATTCACTGAACCAAAAGGCACAAAGCTGTTTGTTTTCCAGGAATCAGAGATCAGATTATGCAAGGTCTGTCAATCAGTGTTTAAACTACAACTTTCCTTCTGATGAACTGAAACAACAGTCATTTTGCAAATTTGCTCTCCTCATTTTCATACGCAGGATAGATGAAAAAATTAATGAATAGATGAATAGTTAAATGAATGGATGGATGGCTGGATAGACAGATATATAGACTGATAGATAGAATGGTGGTGGGAGCATCACACAAAGTTATTCTCAGTATAATTTTTGTTAAATGTTATTTCTGTGAAATGTAGTTGGATAGTTTTTATAACCTTATTTTAACTTAAAAAATGTTTAAGTTCAGCGATTGTGAGTTTACAGGTCAAAGGTTATCAGACAAAATGACAAACAAGCCAACAAGCAGCAGGAGTTTAAAAGACAATCTAAGCTTCGTGTCATCGAGACACATCGTATTACACACTTTAACGGTGTAACAGGCTAGAACAGCACTCACCAGTATGGAGTCCCGATGAAAGAGGCTCTTCTTTGCAGAGTTTTGGCGTTTTTTGCCGAAACACCAAAATCAGCTAGAAAAAAAAAATGTATTAAAAAGAGAAGACAAAAAACGTTAGCAGATTAACAGGACGTGTATTGAAATTTATAACTTTACATTACTACTAATATTTTTGAATGAAAATAAATAAAAACAACATTTAATGTATTACTTAACGAACATTATTTTGAGTAGCATTTTATTTAGTCTATCGGTCTATGCCAGGAAGTCATCAGACTTGTTGTGACACTATTGGACCCTTAAGCCCTCAACTGCTGAATTAAATGAGATAAATGTAAGTTGTTTGTGATAAAAACATCTGCTAAATACCAGAAATGCAAACATAAATGTAATAAACCTGCCTGAAGTATTTAGGTTTCTAAATTAGCATAAATGATTCATTATAAAACGTAATTGAGGTGTGGCCAATTTTTTCAATACTTACATCACATTACCATACCATAGTGCTATTCGGACCAGGTGTGTGTGTGTGTGTGTGTGTGTGTGTGTGTGTGTCTTTAAGCTTCTTGCACTGTTTTAGTTTGTGTCCATGGAAACAGAAATGTGTTTAGTCCTACCACTCTTGGCCTGACATTTAAAACAGCCATTAAGCAGGATGTAAGTGTATCTCTTCGGCTGTTTGCAGCACTTACAGTATCAAACCGTATCAATAAACCCTGTTTTGTCCTTAGACTAAATTTTAACCCTGATGAGTTATAAACCTGTAATGAGCATCTGCACTACTGCCTGAGCTGCTGTTACAGTAAATTAATAAACACCTTCTGGCAAATCCCAATCCTGAGTCTTTTATATTATAATCATTATCATCATTATTATCATTATTGCTGACAGTAATGTACAAACCGAGTTTGATGTCTCCATCCAGCATGAGCAGGATGTTTCCTGCCTTCAGGTCTCGGTGGATGATTTTCATACTATGCAGGTAAACTAGAGCCTCCAGCATCTGCTTACAGATCACCTGAATCTGCTTCTCAGTCAAACCTCGATCCAACTCTAAGACAAAATATATACAAAGGATAAAAATAATTATACATTTCATGTCAGTATTGGGGACTCTGGTTCTTTTTCAGTGAACCGGTTCTTTTAGGCAGTTCATTTCAACGAACCAGCAATAAAAAAAATTATTTAATCAAAAAAAAAAAAAAAAGGGGGGGGGGGGGGGGACCGGAATAAAACCGGAATAAAAATACTCAGGACATCCAAAAAAATCAAATCAGTAATCGCAAACAACTGATGATCAGATAATCCTGATCTGACAAGCGTATTACAAAGCAAATAACTAGGTAATTTGTGTTTCAGTGCTTACTCGAGAGGCAAATAGTTTTAAAGGACTCTGATTCCGGGTAATAGCTTGATTTGTTTGCAAATGGTTGCTGCATCAGTATTTCATATAGAAATCGTCTTAAGAAATTTTAAGACTGTAGTGTATAAACATGAAGACGATCTGGATGGACTAACTGGAGACACCGAACAGCAGCAGTGGCGGTTTCATAATATAAATACAAATATCCCTGTAAATAAGTCCTGAATGACGAAGAGACACTACACCTCCACACACACACGCATACCTCCACACACAACTAATAAATGAAGGCCTGTATGAAGAAAGTAAATATTTCAGTAAATTCGACTTGAGCCCAAAAAGTTGCTCAAAAGCTGCTATTCATGTTTCCAGCCATGTGTGTTTACAGGATGGAGTCAGGTGAGGCTGTATTTGCACAACCTCGACTGTTCTGGCAGCCATTTTGTTGATTTAAAGGCTGTGGCCATTTAAACGTAACTAAAAACAGTTCGAGTTTAACAAAGTCATTTTAATAAACTCGCTCCATCTACAGGTGGATCTGCTCCTCTAGACACGTCTGTGTTAAAAGTTACCTTTGACTGTCAATGTGAACAAACATGACTATGAACAAACACCGTTTTCTTTACCTGCTTGATATGGACACTCATCTTCTCGAAAGTATTAAGATTGCAGCTCTTGTAAGTTTGATATGGTCTAAATACTATTTAAAAATAAATAAATAAATAAACATCCTAAATTATTCCAAACTAGATAAAAAATTAAAAAAAACACCTCAAATTGACTGCATACATAAAAGCATTTCAATTGGTCAATGAATTAATTTTATTAGAGCTTCTTACCCAACATGATGGCATCCACAGCTCCTCCAGGACAAAATTCAATCATGATCTGTTAGCGGAAAAAGGGAGATTTTTTTAAATTCTTTTTATACAACACCTAATTGAACAGACGTTTTTGCCCAATTAGCATACATTTCCATTTGCTTTTTAAAGTTCTTCCTCACATTCTATCAGCTATACAGAGATGCTGTCTTACCAGTTTCATTTTTATGAATGAGCTGTTACTAAAGAAACACTAATTGTTGAAGAAGAGAGAATTAACAGAAACCTGTGCTTCCTCCAGGACTGCTGTTATATATTTATTATATAAAATTGATCTCCCTCTGATTATAACAATCCAGTATTCAATCAGAACGCTGATTGCAAACAAGTCTTTTTCAAGCCACCGGTCATGACTCGGCTTCCCTGAGCCTTGCTGACACCAGTGTCACTCTCTATTTTATTCCTCCCTTACACAAACACACACACATTTACTGAAAAATTCAGAGTGCGATATAAAGTGCATAAAATTTGCGTGACCACTTTATACACAGAATTGTGTGTTTCCATGCTAACCATTAGATAATTTAACCAAGTGCTTATTACCAATAACTTGTTAAGAAACCACCAAGACAATAAAAGATTATCAGAATCTAAGAATTCCAAAGTGAATATTTTTAAGCGTTCGGAGCGGAGGTGGAATATTTAGCGTCAGAATGAATAAAGTCATTTAGCTTTCTGATGACTCAGGCGAAGAGAACAAACTCTCATTCTTTTGCTCCTCCATTACTCCATTCAGATAAAGGCCACTGACCTGCTGCAGCACCACATAAAATCCTCTTACATCAAACTTTTATTTCCATCACATTTTTACAGATCAGAAACACTTAACATTTATTCATTCCCATTTCTTGTGTATTACACTATATTTAATACAGTAAAAATAAAATGCAGATTTAGAAATTAAGATACAAGTAAAAATATACATATAGATACATATCACCATAAATTAGTCATGATTGAATACACTGCAATACTTTAAAAAAAAAAAAGTAAAACAAACCAAGAGGCGCCTTTTTTTGGTCAGCAAGAACTACAAAGCAGAGGAGGAAGCTGTTTAACACAGACTGAGGGTTTTATTACAGTAAAAATTAAAAATGTAAATCAGTTTAAAACGTAATATATATCTATCTATATATACTAAAGGGTTAGAGTATCGATACTAAAGGTTAGAATATTATATATTATTGTTTTATATACATTATAAGAAAAAAACAATATTGACATTTAGCTGTAAGAATATTTTTACCCAACTATAAAAGGTAAAATTCACTTTTATTAAACTTATTGTTTTAGTTAGTTCTTTTTCTTATTTTTATGCTTCTCAAAAAGAAGCATATTTTTATGGATTTTTTTTTGTGCATATAGACCTTTTTTTAAAAATAGAGAAAAATATATATTAATAATAAAAAGACTATTTATCAATTTATTAGAGTTTAGACTTTTTAAAGTTTAGTAGTTTTGATCTCAATAAATTGCCAATTTTCCATTTAAAATTGGTTTCGCTCACTAAATAAATTACGTGTGTGCGTATTTATTGGTGTTACTATCTTATTCAAATGGAAAATAATGTCTTAAAATAATGTCTTCCGCACTTTATTCCACCCCCCACCCCGCCCCCGCCCCTATATTTCACTGGTTTGATCACTTCCCTGTTGTTCTGCTCAGATTCATGTAATACTCTGGATGACATGGATGCCACTACACTGAAGTCATCGAGGAAGGCAGTAGGACCGGTTAGAGGACAGAGATACACACATACACAGAGAAAAATGTTACATTTCTTCAAGCAAAACAAAAACTGGTTAAACAGGAAAGAAGAGACAAGATCATTTGGCAGGCTAGTTTTACCTGCACCATAGAGAGAAAGACAGAAAGAGGAAGAGAGAGAAAGAGAGAGAGACGACTCACTTGTACATACTGGCTCTGTTGTTTTTTCTATCAATGGGGTACAATAGAAAAAATCTGCCCTATTTTTTGTACAGTAGAGCACACATGATTGGTTAGGGTCACTGAAAAAAGTAAGACAGATTGCCCCACCCACAGTGCACAGACAAACTACATGCTCATGGAGCCGTTGTCAAGATTTTGCTGTGGCACTCAAGATTCTGACGTGGTTTTACTGCAGGTTGCTACGGTTTCACGGTTTTACACAAGCCAGTTACAATTAAAAAAGCTATATAATAATATGGACAACTCATCTAATCTTTATTAGTTTTAGACTAAAAACTTAAAATTCAATTCATGAAGCTGAGCTTATTGCTTGATGTACTGAAAGAGGATTTTCCTCCTCTTCTTCCTTAACACTGACCTTCTGTCTGTAGTGCTCGTATAAACACGACGTTAAACACTTCTACAATAATCCCTGAAACAATGGGTTTTTTGTATTCGTCATTGTTCAGTATTTTTCTGGAAAGAAGGAGGGGTGTAAAAATAAATAGACAAGCCTAAAGCAGCATTTACACAAATGGAAATAAACATGGACATCAAGGTTATCAAAAAAACATGCAAATTCCTTTATTACCACTTAACTGTGTGTATTTTCATTATTTTTGTGTTAGTGCCACATCAACACCCAAACACATGCGTTTTATGTTCAAGCACGTCGGGTTGTTCTAGTAACCGAAGTAGTTACAATTTTATCACAAATTAGTTTAAATAAAAGAGAGTAAGAAAACACTGGAGAAATTACATGCATACAAATGTTAAATCTTATATTAATTGTCCTTCTTCTCCCCCTCAGCATTACAGCCCCCATTAGGATTTACATTAATACATGTAGAGTTTTATTAAAGAATTGAAGAACTAGGTGAATGAAGAAGAATGAAGACGTTTAGGTATGTCTTCTCTTTGTCCAAACACAGACAGAAGACGACATCACAGCAAGAGTAATTTACCTCTTTCATTTGCTCAGGAATTCTAGAAACCCTTTAACATGGTCCACTCTTTAAACACTGCGAGAAAATAGGACAGAAACGGCGTCTCTGTCCACTAAAAACTAATAAACTAAAAAGAGAGGGAACCTATAGAAATATATACGTATAAAAAAAAGATATTTTTCATAATATTGAAATATTATGAAAATAAATTAACCTCTACTGTTTGCGATGTATATTTAATCATATGCGAAAGCGCTGATAAAAGTACATTTCAAAAATAAAACAAATTCGAAAGTTTCAACTTCAAAATGTTTTTAAAAATGAACCAATAGCAAAAAAAAGGGCTAAATAAATTATTAAACAGATAAATAAGTATACATAATGTATATGAATACAATAAATACACACAAATAAATGAAACTACTTCACGTTAAGCATTTAAAAACCTTTAGAGCCCTGAATTTCTGTTTATTTCTGTAACAGCTCATTTATAAGGAGATGTGTATTATATGTTTATGGAATGAGTCTCCAGTGTCAGCGCAATCTAAAGCAGAAAACAAAACCTGGACCTGTTAAAATATTTCTTGAGAGAACTCTAAATTTAAACTGCAGCGCTCTGATGTTAAACTATCTGGCTTATCTCACCCAAAGCTTCTGATCATAGTAGAAGGCGTCGAGCAGTTTAACGATGTAGCGATGGTTGCACGTAGCCAAGATGTCGATTTCTACAATGTAATCCTCCAGCTCTTCCTCACTCTTCGTCTCGATCACTTTGGCAGCAGCCAAAATGCCAGTGTCTTTGTTCCGGGCCTAAAAACAAAATATAAATACATATAAAATTATAACAATAATAATGAATTATCACACTGAATTTAACATCAGCACACTTCCACTTTATCGCTTGCGTTCATGTTTGGGAAGAACGTGCATAATCGGTCACAGTGACGGTGTGTCAACCATGAAGCTAAAGATGCTGATCTCAGCTCTTGATTATCGCACCATGGGACAAACATACGCCAGGACATGCTGATGAGGTCATTGCGCACCGCCATCATAACAACCACACAGCAATGAGCCATCATCAGCTTCCTTTTATAACTCAATTACTTGCACCACCGTGCTGGAGACTGTAGATGTTTATTTAATTGTGTTTTGTTCAGCAATTCTGTTTGAAAGGTGCTGTATAAACAGAACCAGAGATGGAGCACAATATCGCGTTTCTTCGCCTGCATTGATGTTAAAACCTGCTTGCTTTAAAATGCCTTCTTTTCCAGTTAAATGGACATGTTGAACATGTTGTGTAATGATAAAGACTCATGTCTGACAATAACTTGGCGAGTTTTCTTCTCTGAACGCTAAAATACATTTTTTTTACAGACACTTTTATGGCACAAGCACTGCAGGTTAGTTTCACTTCTCAAATCTAAAGACTTACAAGACCTTCTGGACGAGTTTTTCCAATCGAACTTATCTAAAGTTATTAAACTCGAGATTTAAATTTAAAGAAAAATAATCTTAAACGCATGAGTGTTATCAGGCATCAGTTTATTCTGGCTCACTGTATCTCGCACCGTAGTTACGCAATGACACTCTGTACTTATCTGTTTAAATAAATACATGGTGACTTTAGCTGGTCTTTTTATACTGAAGCAGCAAAGATGGTTAAGAGGAACTACACATACTTTATTTTACACCACACCCTTGGCTTTGTAAACCCACATGGCCTGTATAACATCATTACAGGAAAAAAACAGCAAAGCAAACATTTCAGCTAACTCTGCGGTTAATGTTAAGGTCAAAGTGGCCAGCTTTAGCAAGAAGATAACTGACATTAGAATCCTGCTTTGATTAGGCAGAATTACTAATACTCCTTTATACCACAAAGTAGAGTACATCAGAAGATAAGTTTGTCCTCCGTCAACCACCAAACAATAATGCATCACATTAGCTCAGGTATACAGAGTTAGGGCTGCACAAGAAAAACTGTGAAGCTCATTTCCGTTTGCACAGAGCTTACAGGGGTCGTTCAACAGTCAAGTCAAACCTAAGCAATTTTAGTTTCAATATTGCAGATACAATATTTAACCAGTGTAACAAGAAGATAATCTTTCCGCCCTGTCTTTAAAAATTCTTGGTTAAAGCACAACAAAGCTCAGCTGAAGTAGGGTGAGAGACAAATCCTACAAATATACAAGTACTAAACAGAAGACAAAGCTGGAAGAAAAAAAAATGTTGAAGAACAAGGTTTTAGCATGTTTGTGTTCATCAGTGTGGCTTGAGGTTGTAGATGAGCATCAGACTAAACAGTGGATCCGAAGGGAAAACATCTGCACAAACAAAGAAGCCTCTCCCTGGGTAAAAAAGGAGAAAGGAAAGAAAAAGAAAACAGGAAGTACTCTTAGATTTAAACTCGGAGACTGGTAATACACACCAGAGGACAAGTTGAAGTTCTGCTTCATTATAGTCTTTTTTTGTTGGTAGACAAACTCAGATTATAATTAAATAAAAAAGGATTTTTTTATTGCTTAATTTATATGTAATGGTATAAATCAACCACCATCACATTGTCTGACATCACACTTGTTGTGACTGAACTAGGTTTACAATAAAAAAGGATTTGTGGTTATTTGGTATTGTAATGCCACTTGTCATTATTAATCACAGAGGACAGGGGACTTAACTGTTTAGGCAAACATTGAGGCATTTGTGTTCAGTTTGAAATAAGGACTTATAGCATTAAAGTTGTTCAGAGGAAGGTTGCAGAGTTTAGACTTAATTAGAATATTCGACCAGACAGACAGTAAAAAAGTTACAAAAGTTATTCTCTTATTATGGCAGCTGAAAGTTAGGTCATAAATCTGGACCACAAACTTCAGTCACAGATCAGCAGATGGATTACAGATTTCTAAAGGAGCTGGGGCGGGAAAGTACGGTCTAAATTAGCAATATCACCAAGTAAAAAAGTTACAAAAGTTATGCTCTGAGTATTATGGCCATCTGAAAGTTAAGTATGCTGGACCACAAACTTCAGTCACAGATCAACAGCACAGGGAAACGCTTTCTTAAATACTCCAATGTAGTTCATCTGCTCCCCCTGGCTGAGTGCTGACAAACTTCCTGTATGCAACCACAAATAACACACTATGTCATTACGCCAGACTGTGATCACACTAAGCATAGACAGCACACAGCAGGCTGTGGATTCTTGTGTGTCTTACTGAAAAAATAACCAGCATGACAGTAACATAGAAAGAAAGAGTTATGATTATATCACTACACAATAAATAGAGTGTGTGTAAAATAATGACACGCTTAAGTCATGAGGGGTGGCGCTGGAAACAGACTATAGTGGACTTTAAACATGTGGCAAATGGAACAGCTGAAGCATGTGTTTATGAAACCCCGCCTATGAACCCTACATACTTGGGGAGAATTTTGTTTTAATCTAAAATAAAACCAGCTTGATTATTTACCAAATCAAATGATAAACCCTTTGTTTTCAAAAAAAAAAAAAAAGAGAGAAGAGAAATCTAATTTAATATAGTATTTTTATAGTGTATTAAAGAAACTTGTTTTCATATTCCTACCATGTAAATTCTTTAACACACTCAATACAGTAGGGCCAGTAGGTATGTAACAAGGTTCTTTAGCAAGGGCTCTCAATATATGGTACATTACCGGGTATGTATGGCAAGCCACTCAACACAACCTATGGTATGGGCGACATACAATACATACTGCACTACAATACAATACAATTACGAACCTGAATACTGATTACAACGTTAGTTATTAAATATATATTGAAATATGATTTATATTATATGTATAAAAATTATAATATGTATGATTGATATTGACATTACAAAATGTTATCTATCTATGGTCGATTTTTACACAACCCTACAAAACAATAGGGTTTTTGGCATATTACTTGATATAAAATATACATTTAGGACGCCATGTTTATTTTTTTAAAGAGTCAAAAAACAAATAACCAAAATCGAGGTTATGGTTGAGTGGTCACGTCACGGAGTCAGCTAGCTCGCGCACTCGCAGTGTAAATGTCTTATCAGTGTCGACCAACGCAGCTGAGGAGCAGCGATTTAAAAACTCTGTCCTTCTGTCACCAACATGAGATTTTCACCCTCTACAGCTGACTGTAAACTTGCAACAGTTAATCGTTCTCTCTTTCACACACACACACACACACACACACACTCCCCTAATGCGTTCCTTCACAGAAATTGAATTTTTTCACCTATAACCTAAAACAAAGAAACACGAAACAAAAGCCAGTAGTTTTTAAAATTGGTCCTTCTTGATGATCCAGCTTTGCTTCCACGTCTGTTTGTTTAGCATAAATTTAAATAAAAAAAAGCCCCGTGTGAAACATTACATTATGTTGTCAATTGCCCATTTTAGTCTGCAGCGATTTTTCACACAAAGTCACTATTTCAATTCTAAAGTCACGCATTGGGCTGCGGCGTGTTAAAACTATCCCATAATCTTCAGATCAACATTCCAACACCTAAACCACTAAGCTTCTACTTTTCTGGATTTACAGTGTTAGTCTTCAGTTGAACAACTAGCCTGCAGTTTAATAGCTAAGTTGTACATGACAAAGCGCTGGGCAGTATGACAAAAAATAAATAAATAAATTACATAATCGATATTTTTTCAAATTTTTATTTTACAGGTTATTATTGCATTATTGCATTTATTTTTTTCTCATGCATGACCAGGTCTTAACTAGGGATGCACTGAATTTTTGGCCACTAAAATTGGCAATTATTTTTGGCCAAAAGAAAAAAAAAAGAAATAAAATACAAACTACAGAAAATACGCTGCCCTGCCCTGTCTGTAGCGGTCAGGTTACATTTATTTTATTCGCCATCACAGCAAATTGTACTAAATAGCAATCATGTCAGCAAAATGGAAGTACATTATTTAATTCCCAAATGCATTTGGCAGACACCTTTATCGAGAGCGACTTACATTTATCTCTTAATACAAATGCGCAATTGGGGGTTTGTCAGGGGCCCAATCATGGCAATTTGGTGGTGCTGGGAATTAAGCCTTTATCTTTCAATTAACAGAACACCACCTTAACCACTGCACTACCACTTCATGGGAATCAAGGCTCTGTTTTAGCGACATATGCTGGTATTGCAGTATATTAAAAATGGCATAAACACTGGTATTTAATATGAGCCAGTATACCACCTAGAACTAATATGAAAATGCATATTGTGTCTTTGTAAACTGTGCTTTCAAAATCACTAGGCTAACGTCCCGGGAAGATTGTGTCTTCCAGATGGGCTACCAAAATGTATTTCCATTATGAACATGCTGCCGATATTCAACAATTAGTGTGCGATTTACTGTGTGAACTTACTGTGAAGTTATTAAACTAGGACCCTATAAGTCTAATGTAGCATTAACCTCGTCCCTTAAAACCGCCATGTCACTCATGCTTCTGCATAGTTTTTCATTAACGTTAGTCAGGGTTGAAAAGTGAATTTTTGTCCCACCAAAGACTTGGTTGATCAGTTAATGCGTTTCTAAGTGACTGCTGAGCTTGCGATATTGCATGAGTTAACTAAGGTAAATAAAGATATCACACTGTGCCTGATCGGACATATTAATAAAAATCAACTGACATGATGGTACAAAAACAGAATTCTTATTTTAAATGACCGACAGGAGTACTGGACTGCGAAACCCGACACAGTGTGTGTATTACTGGTTGCGGGAGAAAAAAAGTATTCGTGGGAATCCTGCAAAATGGAAATATAATAACAACAAGGACGATTTACAGGCATGAGGTCTCTCATGTGGTTCTTGGTGGATGCGGTTATGCGCTTTGTGCTACAGATTTGTTTATTATTCCATTGAGTTAAACCCAAATAACACAACGTTTGTTTATTTTCTGTTTCTTTTTTTATTCACAATCAAAAGGGAAGCGGGTGAAACAAATAAAGTTTTGATTGGTATTGTACTTTAATATAGACAAAAATAATCACCGTCCGATTTATTGATATCAGTTTACTCCAGTATAACGTAATATATTGATAACCATTTACTTCAGTGTAAACTACAGTGTGTATATACTAAAAGTACCACGCCTGAAATCACTTACTATAAAGTTTAATGGAATTTAAAGATAATTTAGTGAAGCCGGTCACACTGGGTTGTGCGATTAACATTCCGTCACACCCACACACTAGCCGTCATCCGGTCAAACCATTAGCAGTATCCTGACAGTAAGCTCATTACAGGAAGCTCATGGAGGTTTGAAATACCATTCACAAAAAAATCTCACCCAAAGTTTTCAGAAATCTTTAAAGCAGTAATTACAGCCAGGCCTAACCGGGTCTAAGTGCATTATTATGACACACACATTAAATACTTTCACATAGGGGCAGGGTGGCTCAAATGGTTAAGGTGCTGATTTGTTAATCTGAAGACCAGAAACACCTGGGTTCAAGCCTCGAGCAAGACCCTTAACCCTTCCTGCTCCAGGGGCGCTGCATCATAGCTGACCCTGCGCTCTGACCCCCAACTTACTAAGATGGGATATGCGAAAAATGCATTTCATTGGCTCTGTACACGTACCTTACACAATGACAATGAATTGAATATACTTACTTATAATCTGCTCATCGTCTAATTTGTGACACTTATCAGTTTTTAGGGGTGGGGTGACCACACCTCTATAAAAATTTAGTGCAACAATATAAAATGTTTATAAAAAAAAAAAAAAAGACACACACCCCCTTGTATTTAGGTATAAACAGGGTGGGTGAAAGGGTGAGTAATTAGGCTATAAGAATTAGTAATAAAGCCTTAATTTCTAATGCAATTTTTACTGACTTGGTTACATAGAAAAATTACATTTTAGCATAGGCATCGGCAGCATCAGCCAGCTTCCTTAAATGGCTGGAGATGGAATGCACCAGTCTTCTAAAGGAAGTCGTTTGGAATATTGCTTAGAACCTCCCGAATACGGGCCTCCAAATCCTCCAGGGTTCGAGACTTGAAATCCTACTTACTATTGTCTATTTAGAGACTGTCTTCATCATGACATCATGATAATACAAGTTTTCTTGCCGGTAAATATTGCCTAGTTAAAATTTAACCCACCCTATTTAAGTAAACTTTTTATTACCATTAAAAGTAGCTAGTCAGCTGGTTAAATGAAATAACTAGCTGGGTTTTTTAGTTATGACTGACTGCTTTACATGAAAGGTTTTACGACTAAAACTTTTAACATATTTCTTACCAGGAAAACTTTTATGAAACTTAAAACAAGAATAATTCTTTAGCCAAAAATAAATCCACCAGTAAATGTGAAAAAACTAAAAAGAAAGTAAAAGTGTAGTTTTCTTGTTGACGGAGGAGTAAAGTGATAATAATCCATATTTAGCATTTACATTTCGGGCATTTGGCAATCAGCCTTTTTTTGGAGTGCCTTACATTTATCTATATTTTAATCCAACTAAGCAGTTGAGGATTAAGGGCCTTACACAGGGGACCAGTAGTGGCAGCTTGGTGGTGCTAAGAATTGAACCCATGATCTTTTGGGCAGCTAGAAAGGCCATTCGCTAGAAAAAATTTGGAAATTTGCACTCTTTAGCCTCTAAAATTAAAAATCAAAGTTAGCGGCAGGCGGTTAGAATGACTGGTATGAGTAAAACTAAAAAAGGGTTTTTAACACTACCATTCTCCAAATATACACTGCAATACGTCATGTTGCGGGAAATGACAAGTTCTCTCTGCTCTATGATGTATTTAATGACTCATAGTGTGTTGTTATTATTGAAAAAAATGGGACAGTCCGCTGTTTTCTGAACTCTCCCATCTGACTAGATTAAAAAATATACAGTGGTACCTCGACCTACGAGTGTCCCAACCAACGTTTTTTTTTTGAGATACCAGCGTGGCTCTGCCAATTTTTTGCTTTGAGTTGCGAGCTAAAATTCAGGTTATGAGTTTCAGACACTCGCAGCGAACGCCACAGTGAACACCGTAACATCCACCCAGCATCCCGTGTCTCACTCGATAGCTAATCAGACATGCGGGTTAGCAAGTGGAGTCGTCTGGTCTCCAAGGTAAATGCTGTACATTATACAAAATATAACCAGTTTATTGCAGTACATTCTATTCTATTGTTTTTTTTATACAATATTCATTGTTTATAAGTTTTTTGTTTTTTTTAAAAACATGTAAAAAAAAAAAAAATAAAAAATAATGTGGTGTTTTTTTCGGGGACCCAGAACAGTTTAATAGCATTTTAATCCATTTCAATGGGAAAAACTGCTTTGACATACAAGTAATTGGAGTTACGAGCTCCGTCACGGAACAAATTAAAGTCAAGTCACCAGTGTATATAAAAGTTCTCCAGCACATTCTTTTGATTTGTTTGTTTCGGTGCACTGATTACACTGACAACGCCTACCTGCCCTGACCTGAATTAAAAATTACCCAGAATTTTGCGTCCGACATTCCATAGCCGTGTTCTGTTCGGATGTAGCTTGTTTAGGGAAGTGTGATGTGATGTGATGTTAGAAGAAAGGCAATTTTGGCAACCATTTCATTTTTCTTTTACTAATAAACATCTATTATATTATATTTTATTCTATTCTATTCTATTACAATTACGTTAGAAGTCAGTTATATTAGAGCAGCTACTAACAGATTCCGTCGCTTAATTTTCCTTTTCTGATATTAACAATGCAAATATAACGCAGCTTGTCAAAGACATATAAACATATAATTAAAACACACACACACACACACACACACACACACACACACACACACACACACTTATTGTTGTTGCGCTTATGGAAAATGAATTGTCACGTTCTGGTAACTTGAGCGTGATGCTGTGATAAGCTGTTCTACGTAAGAAGGTGTGTATAACAAAAGTTGTTCAAGTGTAAGGTTTTAACACTGCGTCTGAAATTGCACTACTTATTAAATAGGCACAATTTAATAAAGTAGGTTCATAAAGAACGTTCTATAACAGTATGATTATGGGTAGGAGGACTGAAATGTGGATGTACTATATTCACCGTCCTGATATGGTCACATGACATGCAATGTCACTACAGCGTTGAGTTGGATATCATTTTCCTGGAGTGCAATTTAATCCAAAGAAAAAAAAATGTTTATTTCTGAATTATTGGGGAAGTGGCGGCTCATGGTTAAGGTGTTGGACTGCGAAGATTGTGGGTTTGATTCCCAGCTCCACCAAGCCACCACTTTTGGGTCCCTGAACAATTTCCTTAACCCCTAGTTGCTCAGTTGTATAAATGAGATGAATGTAAGTCGCTCTGAATAAGGGCGTCTGCTAAATAATGTAAATGTAAATTAAGCTGCTTGTTTAAGCACTATTTTCTCATATAACGATTGGCGTTGCCCACAGAATAGTAAAGTGTCTGTTGTGTGCATACTTCCGGATCCAAGTGGAAATAGTCGATCGTCTGGGAACTTATTCATCATTTTTTTGCATCCTAAGGGTTCAGACATACTACTGGCCTTTCATACTCATTATTCTCATACTATACAGTATAGACGTATAAGATTTTGGACGCAGTGCAAATCCCAAGTAACGCTGCAGCATCTGGTCTATTACTCCATTTGACTCTTCTTGGATATTATAGTAAACACAATTTATTAAAAAAAAAATACATAAATTAAATATATGAATTAATTCTATACTTGAAATATCGCGAGAATCTATCGTGAAAACCAAATATCGCGATGTGATGTTTTTATCCAAACCGCTTGACGTGGAGCGTGTGTGTGTGTGTGTGTGTAACAGGTTTCATGACAGCGCCAATGAAGTCGGACTGGTTTGGACTGTGTGTTTAGAAAAAGAAACTCTTTCCTCGTTGGTTAAATTAAATAACTGAAGTATGAACTGAACTCACCTTGTAAACTTTCCCGAAAGCTCCATCCCCGAGTTCCCCCACAAGTTCCCACACCTCAGCTGGATTTACCCCCCGACGGACGTGTTCATACTGCTTCACTTTCTTCTTATCACTCGGAAAACGAAAGATTTTGCCGAAAATCGACATGTTGAACTAAAAAAAAAAAGAAAAAGAAGAAATCCAACGCCGTGCGAATTTACTAGTCGTGTTTGTTTCCTCGCAGAAATAGGGGGGAAAAATGTCACAAAACTCGCTTTAACCGATATTCTATGTGACAGCAAACTTCATCGTCGCCGATATAAAGTTTAAAAATGAATAATACAACGCGCCCCCAGAAACTTATAAAAAAAAAAAAGCAATTAAACAACGATGTTCGAGAGAAATAAGCTAAAATGCTAAAGGACTCATCCTCGAGCCACAGCAAACTTCACGCGCCCACCTGTAGGGTCTGAAGCTCGCGCTGAAGATCTCGACACAACTCTGTCATGCGCCCCGCCCATTTACTTCAAAACCACGCCCACTAATTTATGAACCGCTTCAAACGTTTGCATGGGATTTGTAGTTTTATTTATCTCTTCCACATCATCCATCCTTCCATTGCCTATAGTCGCTTATTCCTAATCAGGGTCACGAGGTTCTGATGGAGGCCGCTGTCATTGAGTGAAAGGCAGGGGTAGAACATGGACAGGGCATCAATCCATCACAAGGCCACATACACAAAACAACCACACACACTCGGCAAATTTGGAATCACCATCAAACTAACATTTATGTTTTTGGAGGAAACCAGAGAACCCAGAGTAAACCTATGAAAGCACAAAGAGAACATGCAAACGCCACACAGAAAGACCCAACAGCGCTAACAACTACACCACTGCTCTGGTCTTCTCTATTAGTTTAAAAATATCTTTATATTACAGAACAAACAAAAGTCCTCTACGCCAGAACCCCCCAAAAATCCATGAAAAGGAATGTAGTACATTTTTAGAACAACATTAATAAGTTAATAGTTTGGTGAGAATTAAACAAACTATACATTTAGTTGAACTCTGGAATAAAAACGAGATATTACAAATTTACCAAGTTGTTACGAAAAAAACCTTGCACAATGTTACCATCTTGTGGTCATCAGATGTATGATGTATAGAAGGTTTTCTTTATATATTTGAAATAAAAATATATGAAATAAAAAAGCAGATAAATCATAACAAGAAAAGTCACAACGCCACGTTATACATTATTTAATAAATATAATTTTAAACATTTAACAGTTTTATTTTATTGTTTTATTTCGTAACAAAATGTTTTAATCCACAGAATTGAAGTAAATAATGATTAGAATTTGAGCTTTCTGCGTTCCAGCGCGTAGCCAATATTCTTATTGTATAATATCCGATTGTGAGTTTATCTCAAAAAATCTGAGGAATCATCTCTAAGACCCAAAACTAACAGATTATGCACTTTCTCGAGTGTTTACTCAGGCCTGGTTCTTGGCAACCTTAAAGGATGGGCATGGATACTCTGTAAAATTCAACTAATTAAATAATGGACTAGCAAAATATTGTTGTACTAATATTCTTGCTTCTGTTTTGTTAAGAAGACATAAAATATTAAGTCCTCTTCTTCTTTCCCCTGTTCCTTTTTAGGGATCGTCACAGAGAATTATCTGTCTCCACCTAACCCTATTCTCTACATCTTCTTCCCTCACACCCACTCACTTCATGTCCCAGTTTATCGCATCCAAATACCTCCTCTTTGGTAGCTTCGTTTCTAACATCCTCCTACTAATATATTCACTATCCCCCCTCTGTACATGTCCAAACCACCTCAATCTGTGCTTCCCTGACTTTCTCTCCAAAACATCTAACATGAGCCGTCCCTCTGATCCTGATCATGTCCGACCTCGTCTGAAGAAAACCTCAACATCTTCAGCTCTGACCCTAACACGTTGTATAATATTAAGTTAATATAAACCCAAATATGTTTCTTTACAATGTTAAACGAAAGGTCCTTTTCGACGTTCAGAATGGCTAATAACTAATTAGCACAAATTCAGGCAATATTATAATCATTTTAAAGTTAGAGTGAAGTTTGGGCAGACAGTTATCCCAGTTGGGCAATTATATAGTCTATATAAGCACAAACAGGTTTTTAAAATGTTAAATGAAGGGTTATTGTCAACTTTTGGAATGGCTAATAACTGGACTAATTAGCACACATTCAGGCAATAGTACAAACTTTGTAAAGTTGCAGCGAAGTTTGGCCCAAATAAATATGAAATTTACAGACGGACGGACCGACAGACATAGATAGTAGATAGATAGATAGATGATAGATTACGAACGGACGACATAGAGAGCGATAGATAGATAGATAGATAGATAGATAGATAGATAGATAGATAGATAGATAGACGAACGGACAGAGAAGAAGATGGATCGGACATCGATAGATAGAGAGTAACGATAGATAGATAGACTAATATGATAGATAGACGGATAAGATAGATAGATAGATAGATAGATAGATAGATGATAGACGGAGACATGACATACACGACGGACAGATAATAGATAGCAGATAGATAGATAGATAGATAGATAGATAGATAGATAGATAGATATAGATAGAGAGATAGATAGATAGATAGATAGATAGATAGATAGATACTAGATTACGATAGACTGACGACGACAGAAAGACAGATCAGACAGACAGACAGACATAGATAGATAGATATATAGATGATAGATAGATATCATAGATAATAGATAGATAGATATATAGAGACGACGACGAGGGACGGAACACATAGATAGATAGTATAGATAGATAGATAGATAGATAGATAGATAGATAGATAGAATGGACGAATAGATATAGATAGACTAGATAGATAGACCGGACGGACATAGATAGATAGATATATAGATAGATAGATAGATAATAGATAGACAACGAACATACGATAGATAGTAGATCGAGAAGTATATAGATAGATAGATAGATAGATAGATAGATAGATAGATAGACAGACAGAGAGTAGATAGATATAGATAGATAGATAATAGATAGATAGAGATAGATAGATAGACTACATAGGATAGTAGATAGATAGACCGGAACAGAGATACAACAGACAGACAGACAGACAGACAGACATAGATTAGATAGATAGAGAATAGATAGATGCGATAGATAGATAAAGATAGATAGATAGGGGACGAGCGCGGACATGGACATAAGATATAGAGACATAGAGGACATAGATAGAGTATAGATAGATTCAGATAGATAGATAGATATAGATATATAGATAGATAGATGATAGACAGGATGAGATAGGAGACGAAAGAGATAGTAGATAGATAATAGATAGATAATAGATAGATAGATAGATAACGGGACGGACGGAGGACGAGGACGGACAGAAACAGATAGACATAGATAGATAGATAATAGATAGACGAACGGACATAGAGAGATAACGATCGATAGATAAGATAGATAAATAGATAGA